>CACRXK020014562.1:0-12980 GCA_902702795.2 Paramuricea clavata
CAATCGAAGTGCGGAAGTGGAAACATGTAATATGAGACTTTTCCATCCCCCTCTTGGGCTATCAATTTTCAATGGGTCACGTGACCAGCTCCGACCAGGGTCTTTGCTTCCCAAGAGCAAAGAGCCTGGGAACGAGGTTGGGTCTATAAATGATATATTATACCGAAAATTAAAAGCCTCCAAGTTGAGAATTAAAAACTTGACACATACCTTCGTGAATACGATGTTTTATTTTCGGATTAACGCAAGTATCGTCGATTTTCTTTCGAATCACATATCGTTTGGAATATTAATGACAACATTTTTCAAAATTTGCTTCAAAATTGCGAAAAAGCCCCAGGTTTTACATCATTTAACCAGATTATTCATCATTCATCAATACTATTTATATTTTGTCGGCCATGTTGTTGTCATGCGTGTTGTCTCGCGTCTGACTCGTCCCCAGTCGCTTACCTAACGCGCGTTGAATTACCCAACGCGCGCTGATTGATGGGAATGTGACGGCGAGGGAAGCGACTGGGAAATCCTAATTCAAGATGGCGGACGTTATAATGGCGGACGCTGTTTATCGAAGAGCGAGAAAGGGACGAAATATTTTCAAGGCCGTTTCACGAGGCGTATCTGACGAATAAAGTTGTTTTAGGCCGTAGGATGAGCATCCAAAAGATGCAATTCCGTTGCACCCCTCGTGTAACTACGTAATTTTCCCATGAATAAATAGATAAAAACTTACTTTATCAGGATCCGTTGCTCCCCAAGCGAAACAGGTGCACAATTGGGAGAAAAATCCCTCCAAAGTTTGATATTTTCGCGCTTCGAAATGCTCGAACCGCCATTATTTTGGTAGCAAATACGCATGCGCAACTCAGCCAAACTCGCACTGCGCACGCGCAGACTATAAAAATAGATTCTCACTGGGGGGTTTCCCTGATTTCCTCCGCAAAAACAACAAAATAAAATCACGGAATACTGATAAACCTTGTATATAAATACACCCACATTAAATATTGTTAAAAACACATTGTATATTTTGCTTGCTCTTATGCTAAATCACTTCAATTCATTGGTTATTGTTTCAAAATACCGTTTTAACGTTTAATTCTACTTTGTATTAACATCCTAATTCAATACAAATTTGTGTGAGGTAAAAAACCCACCTGTATAAAACAGCTAGGACGAAGAAATAAAAAATATATATACATACAATTCACACGATCAAGGAACAAATGAAATATTTCGCTAAACTTAAAGCCTTGGCCAAACGTAAGAAACAATGTCGCGGAAATATTCGTGACTTTTAATTGGCTTTTATTGCATTTTATGAAACACTCTTTATCCGTTTGCCGACGCTGATAAGACAATATGACATACCGAAAGATTGGAAAGACAAATAATATGACAAACAGTGTTTCCCAGTTCATACCGGGCTTTAAGGGATATTTATATAAACTCGAAATTCATCATAAAAAAAGATAAATTGGGAGCAAATATAAAATCCATAATTTCATTATAGCTATCTATACTTGAAAGAAATGTTTTCATCTTTGAACCCAGATTTTCATCAGAGCAATAAAATCCCACTTATTGGATCCTGGCCAAGGGCTTGCTAGTTGCGGGAAATTGCACGCTCAAAACGAGACTGCATGTATTCTGCAATAAGCTGTCCTGGCTTTTGTCTGGTAAAGTTCTACTTCTCGTATTTGAACTATTACATATATTATTATTTATATTGTGACATAAGTTGGTATTTAGCCACTATCTAGAATAACAACGAACGATTCATTATGGTTTTTCTTGTCCACACTAGTTGACTTTTTCTTATAGATTTGTTGCTGTGCATTTTAGCTCCTCCACCAGGGTGCGTTTTAGCTTCCCAGACATGACCATACTGTAACCCTGTCCATGAGAGGGATATATGTGTTGATAATGTAAATACTGTGGATTCGATTGAGAATATCGAATAAGTAAATAATACTGATCTACTCCACTGATAATATCTATGTGCATTACCACCATTGTTCACCTCAAATCATTAATAATTCATGAGCAAATTAGCCAACCATATTGCTTTATTTTGCTCACATGATAATACTAGATCCCTTATGAAGTATATTGATCCTGTAGTGCTCTACTGTAGAACTGGATTAAAATTAATTCAGTCCCTGAACTGGATCAAAATCAACTGAGTAGTGATTTATTCGTATGGATGTCATTTCAAATCCTCCAATTCGGACTGGACTAGATTTCAAGACCTCACATTTTGATCCAGTCCTCTGCTTCGCCTCGGACATAATCAAATTGTGTGGACTTGAAATCTAGTCTAGTCCTGACCTCATAGTCAGATTTGAAATATTATCCCTTGTCAAATCAGATGCCAATGGTGGCCAAGGAAGATTCAGTTTTGGTATTTCTTGCACCTTTTGGTGAAGAATCAATGCAGCATTGTATAGAATTTGTAACTCATTGACTTCAGAATTTCCCTCAGTTTTTGTGTTGGAATTCACATCTTCATAATCAATGGTACAGCTCTCTTCATCAAAGTCCTCATCATTGTTTTCAGACTTAGGGCCTGTTTATATGGAAGCCGGCCTGATAAGCGAGACAGCCTAGTAAGCGAGATCTCGCTGTGTAGTTATTTTTATAGTAAAAGTTATTGTGCATTTATATGGACAAGCGGGCAGGCCCGGTTGCATAGATCTTGTTTGAAAGAGGCTAGATCTCGCTTACCGGGATGGAAATTTCTCCATATAAACATTTACAAGAGGGCTATTCCGGTTGCCGGGATGAAAGTCCAAAGATACCGCCGCAATCTATTTTTAACAACTGTCAAAACAATACAATGTAACAAAATCGTTCCGGCAAGCGGGATGAAAGTATCTCATATAAACACAAGAGAAATTCATCCCGCTTACCGGGCTGTCTCGCTAAGCTGGCCAGCCCAACTTCCATATAAACAGGCCCTTAATTGACATATGTTCCTCAACCAATTCAGAAGAATCCAAATTTTCCACAAATACAATCTCACTAACATTTCTCATTTTCGGTACACAGAACACACGTTGGGGATAACTTTTCATCAGTCATTGCTTGAGTTTAAAAGCTCTATATTTAGATGCATCCACATTCTCAGTGTCCTTAGGAATGATAACAAATTTCTCCAGCAAATCTTGATTCTTTCATATACTTTATTTGCTTATTTCCGATGACCTCCATCTCAATTACTTTTTTACAGAATACATCATAAGACTTCTCGTACACTGATGCTCTTGTTGCTTCTTCGTCTCTCTGGTGAGAAATATTGTATAATTGCAGTAGCAAACTTTGTGATAGCGGATTTCCAGAGCTACACAGTCTTTCCCCTGGATTTATACGAGTATCTGTTGATCATTCTTTCTCTCGGCAGCTGTACGTAGAAGACCAGCATCAATTGTTTCTGCCAACATGAGTGGGGTTCTTCTTCTCTTCTTAGTTGCCTGGTGTGAAACAAAATAAATTATTAAACTAAATATCTACTAATAACAAGGTTGGATGTTTGTAGCATAGAAACTACTTTACCCTAAGTAAACTTAATTGATCACAATTCAATATATTTTAAAACCAAACCTGAGAATGTTATGCACATTGCGCTAGTATTATACCTATCCAAATGACCATACCTTGTCTAGTGAGAACCACGAGGCGTCTGTTCCACAAATAATACATATCTCTGGGAGTACATGCGCGTTTCTTTTAGGCAGGGCCTTTATATTTATAGCTTCTGCGACTGATTGACGTGTAATTTTTCGCCTTGGTTCTATTGCCTCCACTTCCACGTGTGATTCTTCGGTAGAACTTACAGTTTTACAGCTAGTTCCTTCTCCTTTTTCTTCTTTTCTCTGTTATCTACAGATCTTCTCTCCATCACAAAATCTCTTCCAGCATTTCATATGATGGTTCCATTCTATTAAAGTTAATGGTGTGACAGGGTTCTTCTCCATCACTCCATGTATGAATTGACAGATCCGTCATCGATGTTCTCGTACGATTTCTTAGCTATATCAGCTTGTTGACATTTAAGTTTGGCCCATTTTGACCTACACTCAAGAAATTTCTTAAGCCTTTGGCGTGTAACTTTGCAAAGTTGCCCCGTAACGCCATCAAAATGCATAAAACATGAGGATATTCGAGTTTTATAAATATCTTCAGCCATGTTTATTTGCATAACTGAGCGTGTTTCCACTTCGAAGCATGTGCGTTGGTTATGCGCGTGCGCAGTGCGAGTTTGGGTGAGTTGCGCATGCGTATTTGCTATCAAAACAATGGCGGTTCGAATATTTCGAAGCGCGAAAATATCAAACTGTGGAGGGATTTTTCTCCCAAATGTGCACCTGTTTCGCTTGGGGAGCAACGGATTCTGATAAAGTAAGTTTTTATCTATTTATTCATGTGAAAATTACGTAGTTACACGAGGGGTGCAACGGAATCCGTTTTCTAAGCATCTTTTGGATGCTCATCCTACGGCCCACACTAAATTATTTACATACTATGTAAATCAAATACTATGTAAATAGTTGGTAATGCACATTTCCCAGCTAGTGTGTAAATTAACTGTAAATAGTTTGTAAATGTACTATGTAAATAGTTTGTAAAACTATTGAAAGGTTTGCAATTAACCACTAAAATATTTACATAGTATGTAAATCAAATACTATGTAAATAGCTGGTAATGTAGATATCCAAGCTAGTATGCAAATTCATTAATTAAATTCATATGGGGCTCCCACAAGGCTTAGCGGGCACGATTTTCGAGCGCGTCGTTTGGAAATTTTATAACGACTCATATTCAGTGATATGGCCAAGTTTTCTTAAAATATTGAAGAAAATAAGATCAAATACTCCAATTTTTGAAGATGCACACAATAATTTTAAATGTAAGTGTTCAACTATGTCAATATTTTGAAGTTTCGTGTGTAAATATGTGCCATAATAGTTATATTCATGTAGATTTTTAATCGCCGTGCCGTTGGCGGCCTTGTATTTTGCTCGACAATATATTGTTATTAAAATACATAAAAACTCTGCGATATTGCTTTGTATTTACAGATTATAATTCCAAGCAATAAATACTGTCATAATATGTGGTTCAAGCAAGTCGAACTGTCGAAATCATGATATGAAACGCAGGGCCTTTTTTAACATACAAGCTGGGGGGGGGGGCATTTGCCCCCCCCCCAGTCCCCCCTTGTGCCCCCCCACGAAATCACATTTTGCCCCCCCAGGAAAAGTCCCTTTTTCCTAAAATTATACAAACAATCCAGCGAAGATTAACAAATAGATAAACGGAGAGTAAGTTTTAGGCTTTATCCTTTGTTCTTGTTTAACAAAATCGATTTAAATTGTTACTTTTTTTACCACTAAGTAATGATAAATTATTGTTAATATTTTTTTATTTTTTGGATGCTCAGAATGCAGGAAATAGCATTTCACGGTTTCAAATTTCAAAAATTTTCTTGGGATTATCCCTCTAATAAGTAATGATAAATTACAGTTAATATTCTTTTTTACTTTTAATTTTGTGCATTTTTCCATCTTTTATTTCAAATACAACTATAGTTAGCATAGATTTTAGAGCAAATTTGGATGCTCAGAATGCAGGAAATGACATTTCCGGGAGTCAAATTTCAAAAATGTTCTGGGGGAGTACACCCCCAGACCCCCCATTCATGCGTGGTATATTTGCCACACACGTGGCTTTCAGCCATTGCTATCCCCCTCTAAAATATTATCTCACAGAAAGGTCCCTTTTCAAAAAATGCCCCCCCACGGGAAAATCCTTAAAAAAGGCCCTGATGAAACGACAACAAACTAGGATATGTTTACTACACTAGTTAGACAGTCACCAGACACTGGTACAGACTACAAGAAGGTATGTTTGTATATTGATGTATTATATTGATGATATAATCGCCAAAGAAAGTTCTATGGCTTTGTATGAAAGGAAAACAATCCTTACTTTGTGTTTATAGGCTATCTTTATTATTTCCATATCATTGTAGTATAAAATAGCTAATATATAGCCTATATTTCCATTGTAATATTATCCAGACAACCCTAAATAAACATGTTGCTGAATATCCTGAATACATTCAGGGTATATGTTTCTCATAGGGGTGGTTTCGAAAACGAAGACCTACGAAAACGAAGACCGAAGACCTAAGATGGGTCTTCGTAATTACGAAAACGAAGACCCACTACGAAAACGAAGACCCATCTTTGTTTTCGTACTACGAAAACGAAGACCCTAAAATATTTATTTACATTGTTTTCGCGCCCACTACGAAAACGAAGACCCATCTTTGTTTTCGTACTACGAAAACGAAGACCCTAAAATATTTATTTACATTGTTTTCGCGAAAATAAGCGTAAAAGTGTCGCGAAAAATTTCCGATAAATTGCTGGAAAAAATTACACTGTAAGGAATAATAATATGTTATGGTATATATGTCAATGTATGATCAAGGAAAATACGATTCAGCAATAAAAATAGAATCACTAGAAACCTAAACCAGTATTCAGTAAATCACTCAAGTATTTTTAATATAGTCAAAGGCAAACATCAGACAAGTAACTAAATAATTTTAAAATGTAAAATGTCAACAACAGAATGTCAGAATGGGTAGGGATAAAACGCTGAAACTGAATCGCGGAAACGGAAACTGAAAGCGGAAACTGAAATGGGGATAAAACGCTGAAATGGGGATAAAACGCTGAAATGGGGGTAAAACGCTGAAATGGGGGTAAAACGCTGAAATGGGGGTAAAACGCTGAAATGGGGGTAAAACGCTGAAATGGGGATAAAACGCTGAAATGAGATAAAACGCTGAAATGGGGATAAAACGCTGAAATGGGGATAAAACGCTGAAATGGGGATAAAACGCTGAAATGGGGATAAAACGCTGAAATGGGCAAATTTAATCGAATTCGTTGTTTGCTAGACCATTGCGAACACATGTAATTTGCCTATAAAACTGAATAAATATAAGAAAGAAGTTCCCGGTAAAATGACAACCACAAATTTTCGAAGAACGAATATAATCTGACAGTTTATCTTTTATTAATAATGTAATCTACAATTTTCTCCATATAACTTCGAACTCAACTTTTTGTGATAGCATACTACAGTTCACACTGCCATATGGCTGGTATTTTGGGTGTAAAACCGGTGCATAGGCGTACCGGGCGACCGCCCCCAGTTTGTTGGGCAGTCGGGCAATATTCGATCAGCAGTCGGGCAATTTTGGTTTGTTATAAAAATAAATTGGACAAATTCTGTCAATTTTGTCGGAAATTCAGTCAATTTTGTGGTAAATTTGGTGTTTTTTTGAAAAATTGTGCGATGTTTGGAAAAATTTAGGTATGTCCGGAAAATTTTTTGACCTCTAAAATGATACACTGACCGAAATTTTTTTGGCGACGCGGTCGAGAAACAATTTTTTCCGGAAAAATTTTTCGGTACTGCTTCGCACAACCCCAGCAAATATCTTTCCACCCCCAATTTTTCCCCTTCCGGTACGCCCGGCATGAACCGGTGTCACAGGAATTTCCCGGGAATTGTCAGGACACGTGTCTAAATCGGAAAAACGTTTTTCTTCTCCTGCCTACACGCGTAAAAATCATGAACTTGTAGTTGCAATGTTGATAAAAACAGGTTGCAACAATAATGTGCTACGCCTATTGTTCACGAATGTTAACAATATTGTTCAGCATTGTTGCACCCCATTCAAGATGAATAATATTGTTCAATGTTGTTAACTGTAAAAAACAGGTCAGCATAATATTGTTGCAACCTGTTGTACAGTGCACTGCACTGCACTGCACTGCACTGCACTGCACTGCACTGCACTGCACTGCACTGCACTGCACTGCACTGCACTGCACTGCACTGCACTGCACTGCACTGCACTGCACTGCACTGCACTGCACTGCACTGCACTGCACTGCACAGTGCACTGCACTGCACAGTGCACTGCACTGCACTGCACTGCACTGCACTGCAGTGCAGTAAAGCAGGCTCAGCGTTTTTGGCCGTGTAGAATTGAACAAACTAACTGAACAAACTAAAAAACAAAACAATATCGACATCATGCCACGTCAAATTTGAGCACCAAACTCTCGTAAAAAGCGCACATGTTCTGGTGTTAAATAATATGGCAGCCATTTTGGTACAGTTACGCAGGCAGGGTTAAAATATGGCTGCTTCATCTTGAGGCAACTCAAATTTACATGGAAATATACATTTTGTTCTTTGAACATCAACTGTCCATAGGAGTATTAGGGTTAGGAAAACCTCTATTCATACGTGTAATAATCGTCAAATCATACGGTGGACATGCGATAATCCCGCCGAGTTTTAACGATTGGGAACACCCAAAACAGGTGCGAACTAAAGGAGGACAACACTGCAAAAGACTAAGAACAAATTAATGTTCCTACTGGAGGATTGACAGCGGTAGGTAATGGGACCTGTTGGGATCCTTGTGGCGTTGCTGACGCTGACCGAGGTGCATAAACTGGCTGTTGCATTGACGTCATATAACGTAGAAAAAACTATCCTAACATAAAACTAAACCCTAATACTAACCCTTACCCAGTAACCCCAACCTAAACCCTAACCTAACCCCAACTTATTTTAAAAATTTATATAAAAACGGAAACCTTAGTTTGAAGTATACTATCTAGCAATTGCCGTTCGCAATGGTCTAGAAAAAAAACGAATTCGATTAAATTTCCCCATTTCAGCGTTTTATCACCATTTCAGCGTTTTATCACCATTTCAGCGTTTTACCCCCATTTCAGCGTTTTATCCCCATTTCAGCGTTTTACCCCCATTTCAGCGTTTTATCCCCATTTCAGCGTTTTACCCCCATTTCAGCGTTTTACCTCCATTTCAGCGTTTTACCCCCATTTCAGCGTTTTACCCCCATTTCAGTTTCCGCTTTCAGTTTCCGTTTCCGCGATTCAGTTTCAGCGTTTTATCCCTACCCATGTCAGAATTACAATTGCAAAATTTACAATGTTAACAAATATTCGACATGTATTTATTTAATTGCTGTACTACTGTCAATGTCTGGGAAAATCAGTTAAGTTTGAATCAGTAATACCACGGTCAATAGAACCACCAGAGTACGTACATAGTACACACAGATGTCTCAGTGATTCAAGTTAATTTAGCGTAAGGGATTTTTCCAATATACGCCGTGTTCTTAGGAAGTGCCCTAACGGGAGGTATAGTCAACCCCCTGAAAACATATTGAAATTTAAACGCTTATTTTCGCGAAAACAATGTAAATAAATATTTTAGGGTCTTCGTTTTCGTAGTACGAAAACAAAGATGGGTCTTCGTTTTCGTAGTGGGTCTTCGTTTTCGTAATTACGAAGACCCATCTTAGGTCTTCGGTCTTCGTTTTCGTAGGTCTTCGTTTTCGAAACCACCTTCTCATAGGGCCTGTTTATATGGAAGCCGGGCTGGCCAGCTTATCGAGACAGCCCGGTAAGCGGGATGAATTTCTCTTGTGTTTATATGATAAAATTTCATCCCGCTTGCTGAGACAATTTTGTTACATTGTATTGTTTTGACAGTTGTTAAAAATAGCTTGCGGCGGTATCTTTGAACTTTCATCCCGGCAACCGGGCAAGCCCGCTTGCGAGTGTTTATATGGAGAAATTTCCATCCCGGTAAGCGAGATCTCGCCTCTTTCAAGTGAGATCTTGGCAACCGGGCCAGCCAGCTTGTCCAAATAAACGCACAATAATTTTTACTATAAAAATAACTACTCAGCGAGATCTTGCTTATCGGGCTGTCTCACTTAGCGGCCAGCCCAGCTTCCATATAAACAGGTCCATAATTATACCTCTGAGGAATTCCAAGCTCAAACGATGACCCCGGAGGAAATAATATTGTACCCCTGAAGAAATATCCCAATATGATATAAAGTACTATGCAGCCCTAAATATGGCATTATTAGTGAATGTTTAGGAGTCAAGTTGTGTGTTTATATGCAACCTTTGAACTTTGTGAGCAAGGCTTTGGCAATACCCATGTTTCAGGGTCTGAAATTTGCGGTATCCCGATATCCACGGGATACTGAAATTTGGTTTTGGATACTAAGTTTATTTTACTTGTATCCCGATGGGATACCACATTTTTTTAAAAAACGGGATAGCAGTTAATGTTTTAGTAGTCTCCCCACATTTTTGTTCATTAAATAGTGCTGTAACACAAGTCTAGCATTCGTCTTAACGTTGTATTTATGCATGTAGTCCACTTATGGTTCAATTCGCGAGTCGCCATTTTGAATAGTGTTTCCACATTGAAACAACTGTCCAGACTTCATTGAAAAGAATCTTTTTGAAATCAAGAAAAGTCTAGCCTGCGTAGCAGGCGGTATTCGCGGGCACGTGAAGAAAAGTCAAGAAGATCGTAAGGAAATTTGAAGGTCGATAGTTAGCAAAAAAGAAATACATTTTTTTTGCTGCCGTCATGAACTAAAATACTCATAAATAATCCATGCTTTCTTGTGATATTATGTAAAAAATATTTAATTAAAACCACCAAAACTCCTGATGCAGGCAATGGTCTTCATGATAATACAGCCAATGATGATGATAATGACACTGTAGTTCCCATTTGAGTGCATACTGATAGCATTAAAAATCAGAGAAGTTGACACTTAGACTTTAATCTATAATTAAATAACCCTGTTAACTGTTAAGAAATTGAATATTTGAACTGTATAAGTTCCTTTTAGGATTCTAGTATGTTAGACATAAAATGCGATGGATGAAAATGCTTGACTAAGAGTAAGCCTTAGAGTGATGTTGGGTCTGGCCCTGTGGGATACGAGAAGCCAACTAGTTAAGTATCCAGATTTAGGATACTGGATTATCGGGAGGGATACCAAATTTTAAAACCTTGGTATCCATGTGGATACTTAAAAAAAATCAAATTTCAGACCCTGAGAGCGTAACGTCTAGGTGTTTTTGTTATTTTTAAAGAGTTCTCGTATTCTTGTCTATCTTCTGGGGATAACTTTGCAACATACCTAATTTTAGTGTGCAGTGATAGCCAATTTGTGCAGTGATAAAACGAAAATGTGCAGTGATAAAATGTAAAATGTGCAGTGATAAAATTTGCTAATTACTGTGATAAGTTGTTAATTACTTGGAAATCAGGCAATGAGCAGAACTGAACTAAAAATTTGTCTTGACACTTGACAGTACTAATCAAAATATTTTGAATGAGAATAATTTGAATGAATTTGAATCGGAACGTGCACTTATATTATAGTTCAGGTTCATCAGGTGAACAAAGTCTCACCAAAGATCTCTTTATGCTTGAGCTTGGATGATGAAGTGAATGATACTTATCTTTTTGTAATTAGAATTCTATTGAATGTTTCCGCAACGAAATTCCCTTTCAGAGAGCCTAGATTACGAACTTTTCTGTGGGTGTATGCCCCTGGAACTCCTCGGACGTTTGTCACTCCTATAAACTGCCTTTCATTTACCAATACGAATATATTTCTTTCTTGGAAGCATGTGATTATGAAACTATGCTGTCATAGATAGTTGTAACTGTTGGTGCTATTAAGACCACCCATAATGGCGGAGGGGGGATTTTTCCTAGGGCGTCAATTAAAGGGGGGTCCAAATAAAGAATTCCAATAAAATATACATAGATATAACTGTAATAACTAATAACTAATAACTGTAATAACTACTAACTATACTACTTCCAGAATGCAGGATTTGGCCATTTCTGGCACTTCGGATTTCAAAATTTTCTCGGGGAGAATGCTCCCGGACACCTTAATCATAGTGTTAGAAGATGAAATTACGAGGGCCCCCAAGTCAAATTTGGCCCTGAATACCCAAATTTCCCTGGGCGACTCTGGGTGCTGTGTAATGTATGTTGGTTTTGGCCGATTTTTGAATATCAATTGTAGCCTGTTTTGTGGTTACACATTATTATAAAGGTGCGTTCAGAAATCAAGGCGTGCTTAAGCTCGGCTAAAATTTGTGCGGCTAAACTTTCCGGAAAAATGTGCAGTAATAAAAAATTCTTAAAATTAGGTATGCTTTGCAAGTTTTTCCGGCTTCATTGGAATATATTTCGGTCTATCGCTCAATATAAAACGTTCATAATCCTCTCTTGCTTCCGGAGTCGTTCGCGCTACGTCACGTTCGGTCCAATCTGCTGGGTCTTTTATTTGTCCATTTTTGGTGTGAACTCCAATCCGCTCGCCTTGCTGTTAGACGTATCATACGAACATAGCTCGCAGAAACCAATGACATGCGAAAACAATAGAGGTGACTGTTCATCACATATCATACATTGAGCGTCTTTGCCCCAGTAGAAATCTTTCCACGAACATCTTGGGCACTTCACTAAGTATACAATGTGACCAGTCTCTTCACCACAATGGTTACAAGCTAGTTTCTCGGGCTCACCATCATCCTCATTATCATCATCCTCATTATCATCATATTCGCTTTCATTATCACTCTTGTCAGATTCCCTGTTCTCTTCACCAGATTCGCTTTCAACATCACTCTCAGATTGTGGCATTTCATGTTCCTCCTTTGCCATTTTTGACAATAAATACTCGTTTTTAATCAAATCCTTATTAACCCCTGCTTCTACTAGACCTTTTGTAAACAGGTCGAGCCCTCGTGGTTCAGGAATGTGAGAGTTGTATGGTAAAAGTACGTATTGTAAAAAGTTCTCGATGTTAGTACCAGGAATGTCTCTTCCATGATAAACAATCTCACCCTGAGGATTCCAAGTTAAAATATCACTTGATATAAGAATAGAATGTAGCATTTTTTCTGCTGTAGTTTTTTTGACATTATTGTTCAGATACAAAAGTATATCTTCAATGCGCCAATGTCGCGGAGATGTTTTACTCTCGATGTTCATTGTTGAAATGATGTATAATTTG
>CACRXK020014563.1:0-12979 GCA_902702795.2 Paramuricea clavata
TATCTTCTATTAATGCTTGATCAATAATATGATTAGGTAGGTTATTCCAACTCATAGCTCCTCGATAGGGAAAGCTATTTTTTAGAAAATTTGTCTTTGGCTTAGGTAGGTAAATATTTCTATTGTTGCTACGTAATTGATAGTTGCCGTTTTCGTTCAAGTTAATTGTCTGCATTAGGTAGTCGGGCATTAGACCTTTAAGGGCCTTAAATATCATTACAAGGTCGCGCTCGTCTAAGTTGTCTTTTATAGGTCTCCAGTTTAAGGTTTCAAAAATGTTAGTTGATCGTATGTCGTAACTGGATCCTTTATTACACGAGCAGCCCTTTTCTGTAACTTATATAATTTATTAATGTGATCAGCGAGAAAGCCATGTCACACAGTTGAGCAGTAGGTAAAGTGAGGAAATACAAGTGAATTATACATTGTAATTAAAACATCTTGTGTAACAAAATCTCTAGCTCTTCTTAACATTCCGATACGTGCTGAGATTGTTTTATATTGTTTACTGTTATGTTCTTCCCATTTTAATTGTTCATCTATAATTATGCCTAAGGATTTTGTGCTTTCAACTCGTCTTATTTGCTCGCCTGCGATTGATATGTTTGTAGTATTTGTGCCAATAGAATTTAATTTTTGTCGTGAGCCAATAATCATGTATTCAGTTTTTTTACGGTTTAAAGTCAGCTTGTTTGCGGTTAACCATGTGTGAATTATTTCTAAATCGTGATTCAGTTTACTCTCTATATCTGCGGATGATAGTCCGTTACATGATAGGCTTGTATCATCCGCAAACATTGTGGCGCTTGTTGTTACAAGGCAATTTGGCAGATCATTTATATAAAGGATAAATAGCAACGGGCCTAGATTTGTCCCTTGAGGAACTCCGCAGGTAATTGTTCTTATATCCGACATTTTTTTGTTAACTTTACATATTTGCTGCCCTCTTCCTTAAATATGACTGAAACCATTTGTGTGCTGTACCCTTTATTCCATAAGCTGTCAATTTAGATAAAAGAATATTGTTATATGTAAAGCATACTTACTTTTACACGTTTTACCATTTCCTACGAAACCATTTTTACAGATACATTGCCCGTACAAACACACAGCATCCTTGTGGCAGTTGTCACACACTTTACCTAGTACGTAAGGAAGATATGGCTTTACTCGTACGTCTAAACAGCACATCGAATTTGAAATATGGCTTAAATTTTTGCCATCAAAATCTTTCAACTTACGGTCGCAGTTTTCTCCTTGAAATCCGTCCTTGCAAATGCACAGATAACCATTGAGAGGCAGATCCACGTGATAATCACTGAAATCGTCAATACACACACCATTCTTGCATAATTTTAATGCACAGCGATTTCGAACTGGAACGAAGAGAACACAAAATTTACAAAAGTGTCACTAACCCAGAATATGATTTTTGGCATATACTGTATATATATATATATATATATATATATATATATATATATATATATATATATATATATATATATATATATATATATATATATATATATATATATATATATATATATATATATATATATAACTACAGACGGTATCGTTTCGGCCTAATGGGCCTCATCAGTGTAGTGCTGATGAGCAGGATGAAAGTAACTCTTATTTATAGTTACCTTTGATGCCTCACGATTGTGGGACATCAAAACCATGCCAGAGCGCTCAAACTGCAAGCAGTGAGCGTGCGTAAGCGGCATGGCTCATCCTGTAGAGCACTCAATATGACCTAAAGGCCATAGAGCGATATCTAACTACAGACGGTACCGTTTCGGCCTTATGGGCCTCATCAGTGTAGTGCTGATGAGCAGGATGAAAATAACTGCTATTTACAGTTACCTTTGATGCCTCACGATTGTGGGATATCAAAACCATGCCAGAGCGCTCAAACTGCAAGCAGTGAGCGTGCGCAATGCGTAAGCGGCATGGCTCATCCTGTAGAGCGCTCAATATGACCTAAAGGCCATAAAGCGATATCTAACTACAGACGGTACCGTTTCGGCCTAATGGGCCTCATCAGTGTAGTGCTGATGAGCAAGATGAAAGTAACTCTTATTTATAGTTACCTTTGATGCCTCACGGTTGTGGGACATCAAAACCATGCCAGAGCGCTCAAACTGCAAGCAGTGAGCGTGCGCAATGCGTAAGCGGCATGGCTCATCCTGTAGAGCGCTCAATATGACCTAAAGGCCATAGAGCGATATCCAACTACAGACGGTACCGTTTCGGCCTAATGGGCCTCATCAGTGTAGTGCTGATGAGCAGGATGAAAGTAACTCTTATTTATAGTTACCTTTGATGCCTCACGATTGTGGGACATCAAAACCATGCCAGAGCGCTCAATATATATATATATATATATATATATATATATATATATATATATATATATATATATATATATATATATATATATATATATATATATATATATTTTAATTCAATTTATTTACCACTTCATTCAGTTAATTTATATTGATTATTGTAATAAAATTTAATTATATTTATATTTATATTTATGTATGTTAAATTGAAAGGATAGGGAGTGGCGAGAAGACCTCACGAAGTCAAAGACTTGTATTAAGAGGCCATCTCATTGTTATTCAGAACAAAAGTTAAGGCAAATGGCAATGTTTGGGTCATTCTAAAAAGAATCCATCTTTATAGTAAAATACCTTACCTTAAATTCTCATAAAATATTTCACTGCCAAAGATTCGATGAATATGATGTCATTAGATACATTTTTGGAGCAATAAACAAAGGACTAATTTACAATTAATCTAATAACATCGTATCCAAAAATTTTGACAGTGAAGAAGTTGATCAGAATTCAAGGTAAGGTTTTTTTTTAATAAATATCAATTAAAATAAAATAAATATTACACATATAAAAATCATATCAATGTGGTTGGTCACAGTTAATAGAATACATGGTTTGGAGACTCGATGAAAGTACAATATAACTGATTAACTATGTTGGTTTCGGTTTATGCAAGAATTTGGTCCTATCTCGTCACGTGTGTATTGTATTTTTTCCCGCACAACCAATAGCAATGTTTAAATTGAGCATTTGTTCAAGTTACGGATGGATAACTCAACCACAAACTTGTTATTGGTTATTTGAGCGAAAATACAATACACACGTGACGAGATAGGACCAAATTCTTGCATAAAGCCGGACAATAACATAGTTAATGAGTTATATTGTACTTTCATCGAGTCTCCAAACCATCTATTAAAATAACTGTGGGTTGGTTTATATACACATGAATAGAAGATTTAGTTTCAGGGAAATCTAGATATAGTGTCTACTGCCACAAAATTCATCTTGGACTTACTCTGGCATCTTTTCCCTTTGAAAGTGGGCAGACATTGACATTTGTACGTCCAGGATTTGTCAGATTTGATTGCCACTGAACATTTTCCTTTGTTGAAACAAGGATTCGGCTGACATACGTTGTCTGCAAGTGAAATAAATTCACACGAATACGTCAGAAATCATACACATACATACACACATACAAAAAATTATTTAAACACGCTGGCCTCAACAACTCGGAGCTGATTTCCATGAGGGGCGTGATTTGGAGAGAATATACTGTACAGATAAACATTAAAAATACAAAAACAAAGAAAGAAGAATTACATATACAGTAGGCAATAGGACGAGCCAATTTTAAGTGTTTGCCTGATTAATAGTTCTTTGAAAAGAACTTAAAGATTCCGCTACTTTTACTTCATACGGTAAACTTATTCCATACTACCGCTCCGTTATATTTGAAGCATCTTTTACCAGAATCGGTATTCGGTTTAGGAAGAGACAAATCAGTTTCTCTATTTCTAAGATCATAGGTATTATCACATTAATTATTCAATCGAAAGGATGTTCTTAGATTTGGTGCGATGTGGTTATTCAGAATTTTATACATAAAAACAGATTTTAGGTAATTTCGCCTTAGTTCTAGATGTTTCCAACCCAGTCTTTCAAGTAAATCAACCGACCGAACATTGTAAGTCGCACTAGAAATTACTCTTGCAGCCCGATTTTGAAATTACTGCAACCTAAATTTCTGAAATTTCTGCGACATTTTTTTCATTCCTTGAGGCCTAGTTGAAAAAAATGACATAAACACCAGCAATTCATTCAAAGGGAATTTGGTGTGTAACTAGAAAAAGCCAAGAAAATTTGACTTTGTTGAACAAAATACATTAACATCACCAACATTATCACTACCATCAGCAATATCATCATCACCATCAAAATCTTTATGCTCACCACTACCATCGCAAGTTAGATTTACCTTGACAAAAAGGACCATAGAAACCTTGTTTACATTTGCACACTGTTGCTGCCTGACCTTCTATACACTGACCACCATTTCGACATGGGTTCACAAGACAACGGCGTGGAACTGAAGAACAACATGAAAAATGATTTGCGAGAGTCTGTGGCGTAGAAAATGTACCTTGAACCTCTTCAACCGGTGCTCGGTTCTCGCAATATATAGATGAACAGTTTAGAACTGATAAAGCTATCCAGTATAAACAAAGTTAGCTTTAGTTTTAACTGAACTTTACAAGGTTTCTGAGGTTTAAGGTACATTTTTAGACAGACAGGACTCCGCTTAAACGAGCTGTATGCTAAATCAGATGTTCCTGTATAAATATTTATTAAACAAACAACAAACAAACAATGTCTGAACAAATACGGGAATGCCTTTACTGGACCTCCAAGGAGAACAGTTTGGTTGTATTTAAGTTAAATGTTGGTAACTTCGAACTCACTTTCACAAATGGATCCTTTCCAGTCTTGAACACAAGAACAAACAAACTTTCCGTCTTTTTCTTTGCACGTGCCACCATGAAGGCAGGGGCTAGGGTCACAGTGTTCGATCTCTAATAAAAGAAAAAACAACTTTTATTCCCTAGAAATATTTCATAATTACGTGCATTTCGTTTAGAGATTGAGAATTATTAATAAAAAGTATTATGTTAGCGTCAATGATATTTAGCAATGTACATGGATGAGCGGTGCACAAAGACTCGTTCACGTTAATATATGGCCACATTTATGAGATCGTATATGGTATGGTATGGTACGGTATGGTTTGGTATGGTATGGTTTGGTTTGGTATGGTATGGAATGGTATGGTATGGTATGGTATGGTTTGGTATGGTACTATGGGATGGGATGGTTTGGTTTGGTTTGGTTTGGTTTGGTTTGGTTTGGTTTGGTTTGGTTTGGTATGGTATGGTATGGTATGGTATGGTATGGTATGGTATGCCATGGTAGTATGGCATTATACAGTGTGGAATTATATGTTATCATGATATGCAATGGTGTATGGTTCATTAAGAGGATTAGTAGTATGAAAAATATAAAGAACCATAATTTAAACATGGCTATACCCGTCCAATATATAAGGATCAGTATACATGAATTACAACTAGTATGGTAGAAATGCTAAACGATAACTTAAGTTTACCTTCGCACGTTTTTCCCTTAAATCCCACAGGACAACTACATTGTACTTTGGATCCACCAAGATCCACACATGTCCCACCATGTTTACAAGCATTCTGAGCACAGGGGTCTTTCTCTGGTGAGAAAAAACTTTTACATTAATATTGTTGGCAGTCTACATAATTGTACTGTCAAAGAATAGCCACAAAAAACCTTCTTAATGAAACCTTTGATTTACAATTTATACTGTCACACATTGAGAACATAGAAATCTTTATCTTTAGAAAAATGTAAATAAAACCTGGTTTAAGCCTGGTTGCAGTTTCTGTGATCACAGTAGGATTTTGCATCAGTAAATTCTAAGTTCTGAAGGATTTGTAAGAAATGTTTGAGGGAACTGACTAATAGTTTAACACTGTTCCCACTGTGAACACAGAAACTTTGATAATGTAAACCAGGTTTAACACCGGAATATTATGAGCAAAGGTTTGAATTCTATATTGTTTTAAACTTTTATCATTTTTTAATTGTTTGATGGTTCTAAGTCCCATAGTTTGGACTTGTCACCGTTGAGGATTATCGTTTGAAAAAAATAAGTTTGTTACTAGCTTTTCAACTACCTTAATATATGCCGTTCTGTAGTTCATACCTGAGCAAGTGGCTCCTTTAAAACCTTTCAAACACTTGCAAGCAAAACTATGTTGTCTCTCAACGCAGTTCCCTTTGTTAACACATGGGTTGGGGTAGCAATAGTTCTTCTCTAAAATAAAGTTTAAAAACACACTTATTGAAAATGATTTGCAACATATTCTTCTTCCGATACAGGAGCAACTGTTGTTGTTGTCACATTGTTGTTGTTGTTGTTGACTGTTGCCAGTCATGGCTGGATTTTGAGGGGAGTTGTGGGGAGGTGCGCACCTCCTCTGAGATCGTTTTGCACCTCCCCTGAAAAGTCATGCACCTTCCCTTACGATAGTTTTATTAATAGATCAAACTTTAAGTCAAAATTTGACATTTTTGGTTGCTTTAGAGTCTAAACTTCGTAAATTTTTTCCCTGTAAAATTGAAACAGTGATAGCAATTCAACTCTGTGTCAAGTACCCTTTTGATGCAATGTTTTGAAAGAAAACTTTGTAGTAATTGTAATGAAAGGCAAAATTAGATGCGTTGTACAGTCATAATTCATTAATACACTGATACATATGTACACTACATGCATACGTCAAATCGTTGACTTTGCCACGTTCTACAGTAAGCCCTAACTTTCCATGGGGGTCGTGAGCTAGACCGCTGCACCTCCCCCAATTCTTTTTCCATCTCCCCCACTATTTCCACCAAAATCCGGCCTTGTTGTCAGCTGCTGTTGTGGTTGAAGCTTTATAGTTGTCTTTCTTGTTGCTGTCCTTATTCGTAATCGTAGCATTCTCGTCGTACCTCATGATAAATTTGCTAGGAAATACCTTCACAATGTTTTCCTTTGTACTGTTTCTTACACAGACATTCAAATCCCCCAGGCGTATGTAAAATAATTCCACTATGTTGACATGGATTGACTACATAAGAAATAAGAATATGTGTAAATTGACAGTCAGTTAGCGACTCAAGAATTTCGTTGTACAGTATAGTGCGCCTAACAATTTCACTTTGTGAGTAGAGTTATAAATGGTAATGGGAGTTAAGCCTTGTGAAAATATTTGTTCTGAACCATATTTCCAAAAGGACGGCAAACAAGAAAGGATTGACTCGCACCAAACATACATTTTGGAAGAAAATATGTGGAATTGTTGGGAAACATTTTATCCTTCCTTTTAAGCAAATGTTTGTCACCACGATAACATTTCTAACGGCGGGCAAACAGGATTTATTTCAAAATTAATTCAACGCCAAAATGCGAAGAAAGCTGTTTGGAACTGATAGAGCTGTCCAGCATCAACAAAATTACTTTAATTAGCTTAGGTTTCCTCTTGTAATAACAGTGGATCACTGGATCAATAAGAGATGTAGTAACACTGGATCAATAAGAGATGTAGTAACACTGGATCAATAAGAGATGATCCTTACTTGACATCTAGGGAGAACAGTTTAGAACTGATAGAGCTATCCAGTATAAATAAAGTTAGTTAGTTTAGTTTAGGTTTCCTCCTGTAGTAACACTGGATCGATAAGAGATGATCCTTACTGGACCTCTAGGAAGAAGAGTTTGGAACTGATAGAGCTATCCAGTATAAATAAAGTTAGTTAGTTTAGTTTAGGTTTCCTCCTGTAGTAACACTGGATCGATAAGAGATGATCCTTACTGGACCTCTAGGAAGAAGAGTTTAGAACTGATAGAGCTATCCAGTATAAATAAAGTTAGCTTAATTTAGGTTTCCTCCTGTAGTAACACTGGATCAATAAGAGATGATCCTTACTTGACCTCTAGGAAGAACAGATTAGAACTGATAGAGCTCTCCAGTATAAATAAAGTTTGTTTTATAGGTTAAGTTTCCTCCTGCAGTAACACTGGATCAATAAGAGATGACTCTTACTGGACCTCTAGGAAGAACAGATTAGAACTGATAGAGCTCTCCAGTATAAATAAAGTTTGTTTTATAGGTTAAGTTTCCTCCTGCAGTAACACTGGATCAATAAGAGATGACTCTTACTGGACCTCTAGGAAGAACAGATTAGAACTGATAGAGCTCTCCAGTATAAATAAAGTTTGTTTTATAGGTTAAGTTTCCTCCTGCAGTAACACTGGATCAATAAGAGATGACTCTTACTGGACCTCTAGGAAGAACAGATTAGAACTGATAGAGCTCTCCAGTATAAATAAAGTTTGTTTTATAGGTTAAGTTTCCTCCTGCAGTAACACTGGATCAATAAGAGATGACTCTTACTGGACCTCTAGGAAGAACAGATTAGAACTGATAGAGCTCTCCAGTATAAATAAAGTTTGTTTTATAGGTTAAGTTTCCTCCTGCAGTAACACTGGATCAATAAGAGATGACTCTTACTGGACCTCTAGGAAGAACAGATTAGAACTGATAGAGCTCTCCAGTATAAATAAAGTTTGTTTTATAGGTTAAGTTTCCTCCTGCAGTAACACTGGATCAATAAGAGATGACTCTTACTGGACCTCTAGGAAGAACAGATTAGAACTGATAGAGCTCTCCAGTATAAATAAAGTTTGTTTAGTTTAAGTTTCCTCCCGTAGTAACACTGGATCAATAAGAGATGATCCTTAATGGACCTCTAGGAAGAACAGATTAGAACTGATAGAGCTCTCCAGTATAAATAAAGTTTGTTTAGTTTAAGTTTCCTCCTGTAGTAACACTGGATCAATAAGAGATGATCCTTACTTGACCTCTAGGAAGAACAGAATCAATAAGAGATCATCCTTACTGAACCTCTATAGGGAGAACAGTTTAGAACTGATATAGAGCTATCCAGTATAAATAAAGTTGGTTTAAGTTTCCCCCTCTAGTAACACTGGATCAATAAGACATGATCCTTACTGAACCTCTATGAAGAAAAGTCTAGAACTGATAGAGCTATCCAGTATAAATAAAGTTAGTTTAGTTTAGGTTTCCTCCTGTAGTAACACTGGATGAATAAGAGATGATCCTCATATACTGAAGCTATGTGATGAACCGTTGAGGAATGAAAGACCAATATGTGTAGTATAAAGCTAATGAGAGATGACAAGAACTGATGAGAGTTCCAACTGTCGCTCGCATTTGACCGCCAACTCTCATGACCAATTCTCATCCTTGTTTGAGCAGGGTCGGGCTTTAATTTAGTTATGAACTAAAAAAAACTGACAATCCTGACCTCCATTATGTACATGCACGTGGTTTATATACACATCAGGTTTCTTGCTGTAAGCTACGGGTCTTGCGACATGGATTGGTCTATAATGTACTCTATGAAACGGAACCGGTATATTCACTGCATTATAATGTCTTGCATCTGCCGTTGAAGACCTTTTCGTTGAAGCTTCTGTACTCTCGGTATCTTGGCTAGACAACGTCAAAATATGATCCGACAACAGGTCCTTTTCATGGCCATTGAATGTTCTTTTGTTAGATTTCAGTTCTTCCTCGGTTTGAACTAAAGACGATACGAGATGAAGAGCGAAGCTTAGGATTATTAGGTTGCCGCTACATTTCATTTTAATTATCTACAGCATCGATGAATTGATAGCGTTTAGTCTTAGGATTACAATTGAAGGTGTTATTAATATTTGAGTGAGTTGAACGGGTGCCTGGTTTGATTGCCACTTTAAATTGTAAACAAGGTCCAGTAGATTGTTCTTCCGTCAAACAACATGACATGCTGATAGTTTGAGGCTTATAAAACAATATTTCTGGGTTTATATTATCACATTTATCTTTTGCTATCAACCAACGTTGAATTTCCAAAAACAGATAGGCCTACTTGTCTCCCAGTATTAAAAGTTCACAGAGAAATTTTACGTCAGATTTTATAACAAGTAGCTACCGACAATATGTAAATTGGAAGGATTTTTAAAAGGAATGACCTCCGGGTTTTTTTTTAGAATTTTTTAAAAATATGCTAAATCACGATAAAGAATTTATGCGCTTTCTTATATGTACGTACTCTATAATATGTAACTTATCGTAGAAATTAAAGAGAAATGGCAATATATTTTTTCATTTTCTCATTTGAAAGAACTTTTAAGACTATATATAATACTCTTTTACCGTTTTTTCATATGTTGCTTACTTTTGATATTTTGATAATTTGATCGAAACGAATGAAATGTCCGCCATCTTTATTTTTGTAGATATGCTGCCTCGTCCCCAGTCGCTTGCTATAAAATAATTGCTCGTCCTTAGTTGCGGGCGTGCGCCTAAAGGCGTGCGTCTTTATCGGGCTTGCAGTGCACGCGCTGATCTATATATTACTGATATTTAAATTTGTCTATACTGTATAGAGGAGCCTGCGGAGGAGGCAGGTAGATATGCATGTCACGTCACAACAGGGGTCACGCAGACACAAAATATTTTTATCTAGACAAACACTAATCATTTTGCACTCAAAACTATACTCTGTCTGCCCTTCCTTTAAAACATCAATATTTGGTCAGCAACGAATAATTTTATATCCGTTAATGAGATCAAAAATCTATCCAAGATGGCGGATATCTCATTACTTGAAGTGAAAATATTTCAAGAACTAAGCAAGATATGAAAAATTGGTAAAAGAAGTCAATACATAGTTTCAAAAGTTCTTTCAAATGAGAAAATAAAAATTTATATTGCCATTTCCCTTTAATTAAGGTGACATTCTATTTCATTGTTAAACGTTGATAAATATATCTCCACTTTAGAGCCCACACCAATGGTTAGCCTTGGCTTTTCATCTCGGGCCCTCGGCGACTCCTAATGAGTAATGGTTGTTAGGGAACATCGCCATACACGAGCCTTGTTCCAAAGCTAGTCATGCCAGCTTTTGGAAAAGGAAAATTGAAGGAAAACTTGACAAGTGACAGACAAATAAATGTCTGTGTACAAGAAATACTTCTATGACTCGGTTTTGGCAAACAATACGCCACCTTGATGACATGAGATAAATGTTTAACAACATTCCATGCACATGAGCATCAGTAGGATAAGCGAAGAAAACTAATGGTCGTTGATGCAACAAACGTGATCTTGATATCTTCAATAAACATGTTATCAATTGATAGTTTGTTTATTACACTGGCCTGTAGGCCAAGTGTCTTAAATCCCTCTTTTTCTGTTTTTTTCGTACTCGAGAAATCGAGTTTGCGTTAGCTCATCGCAGGCTCAGGGTGCAATGATTAAGCCAAAATGCCATCGATAACATGATTTAAATAGTATAGTAACTAGTATACTTATCAGTAGTATAAATGCTGACTTGTTCCTTAATTTGACAATATATAAAAAACGGGCTCGTCTTTCTAAATTAACAACGCGCCCCAGTTTAAATACAATCTCGTGAGCTCCTAACCCATCTTATTTTTCACCCTTCTCGGTTTCCTTTGTTCTTATCGGGGAATATATTCAATATTCCCGTCTAATCAATTTCCGTTTAATGATCCCCTCTAATATTCACCTGCAATGTCTTTGCAGGCTTGCAGCACAAAAAATGAGAAAAAACAACATAACGAAAGCAATATGGCATTAAGAATTATTTCTATTCTGACTCATTAACGCAACCTCGCAATATGTGAAAAATAAGTACGTTATTTTGAGGCACCTCGGGGATATGTGTTTATTCACCTCGGCGCTACGCGCCTCGGTGAATAAATCACATATCCCCTCGTTGCCTCAAAATAACCTATATACGTAACTGACAATAAGCTCAACACTAACTTAATCGTTGTGACGTCATTATTGAAATATGAATAAATCCTTGTTTCGGTCACAAATATATATCTTTGATCTTGACCGTAATCACAATCCATCCCTCGTTCTTAAAAGAATCCGCTTTATATACAATCACTCAATCAGTGACACATAGTCATATGATACATAAGTCATCAAGGCCGGATATATGTTTCCTCAGTTTCCTAGCTTGTTCTTAAAAATATCCCGCTTTATACATTCACTGATTCAGTGACACATTCATATAGTCATATGCATGATAGCCTACATAACTAAAGTCATAAAGGCAAATATGTTTCCTCGTTCTTAAAAATCCCACTTCAATACATTGACACATATTGTCACTATATATATATATACACTTTTGACTAGTGACTATTTTCAAAATATACACTATATACTCTTTGACATTCACTCAAACACACACTACTGTATATACACTATATACACTTTTGACTATATAATATGCTGATAAATTTGATACGTATATTGTATATATATAGACACTTTATACACTATATACTCTACTCAAACATTTGTTTGGCATATTTATTACTATACAGTTTCGTACCACGTAAATAACGTGGCACTCTTCAGATAAAATAGCTGCCTATGTTTGACCTCTAGCTTCTAACGAATTTTTTAAATATGTACGGATCAGCCTGTGTACAGATGGTAAAGGATGCTTATTTAATTACAGATCAATTAACACCTTAAGCAGTGTCACGAAATATTAGTATCAAGTAAAAACCATCTGAAACCATCTGTTAGTGAAACCAGCCTGTGGCATGCAGCCGAAAATTTAGTTTTTGTATTTAATATACTTTTTTTAATAAACTTCTTCAAACGTAGCCGTTCTGTTTGTTACATATATATATATATATATATATTATATATATATATATATATATATATATATATATATATATATATATATATATATATATATATATATATATATATATATATATATATATATATATATATATAAAAAGAGACATAAACAACAAATTTCAATCTTAAAATTTTATTTCATCGCTACACAGTGTTTCACGTACAGCGTACGATCATCAGGCGATTGATGTTAATTATCTCGCAAATTATCTCTTATTATTGCGAGATAATTAA
>CACRXK020014564.1:0-10624 GCA_902702795.2 Paramuricea clavata
CTAAAGCAAAGTTCACACTTTTGTTTAAAAAAAAGTTCCATATAAAACACAACGTTCGTTCGTATTTTGAAGTCACACGAGTTTTAGTTTAGATACACCAAGAACGTAACCCCCGGAAATGAAACCCTAGGGAGCCACCTTAAGACTATCCGGTATCCGTATCCGGTATCCGTATCCGGTATCCGTATCCGGTATCCGTATCCGGTATCCGTATCCGGTATCCGGTATCCGTATCCGGTATCCGGTATCCGTATCCGGTATTCGTATCCGTATCCGGTATCCGTATCCGGTATCCGGTACCCGCGTTTTCTACCATGCCGTTTAGTTGTTTCATATACGCAAAGCCAAAGGCCGTCGGGTTTTAAGGGACCGCTCATTATTTATTGTACAGGGGGGGGGGATTGAGGAGAAACTGGGGGGGAGGGCTTTAAATTTTTTTAAACCTGAAAGGGGGGCTTTGAAAAAATACAGAGAGACGAAAGAAGGGGGGCTTTGAAAATATTTACCAGTTTGAAAAAACAGTAGTTTTAAAAATGTATCACAAAACAACTTAACAAATAACAATGTTTATAGACCTTCAATATTCATAAATGGAAGCGAAATAAAAAGTCTCTTATGTTCATGTAAATAGACAATTGCCATTATAAACTAATTTTAGAACTAGGCAAAGAGATGCAAATCAAGGCCGGATTTTGGTGAAAATAGTGGGGGAAGTGGAAAAAAATTTTAGGGGAGGTGCAGTGGTCTAGCTCACAACTCCCATGGAAATTTAGGGCTTATTGTAGAACAGGCCAATATCAACAAGGTGAGGTACGCATGTAGTGCACATATGTACCAGTGTACTAATGAATTATGAATGTATATCACTCCAATCTTGCCCTTCATTACAATTGCTACAAAGTTTCTTTCAAAACATTGCATTAAAAGGGTACTTGACACAGAGATGAATGGCTATCACTGTTTGAATTTTACAGAGAAAACTTTCTTACGTCATGAAGTGTAGACCCTAAGCAACCATCACATTTTCACTTTGTTCCATCATTGAAACTTTCCCAAGGGGAGGTGCATGACCTTTCAGGAGAGGTGGAAAAATTCTTAGGAGAGGTGGAAAAATTCTCAGGGGAGGTGCAAGACTATCTCAGGGGAGGTGCGCACCTCTCCACACCTCCCCTCAAAATCCGGCCTTGATGCAAATAAATCACCACAGCTAGAAAGAGCATACTAAAATAAGTAAATTATTGCAAAGTTTGGTTGCGAAATGTTGTAAAATACGCAAAATATAGCCTTGCAAAGTTTGCAAATTTTGTATACTTTTGTATTGCATGCGAAAATTGCAAAACAAAAGTATACAAAATGTGGAAACTTTGAAAGGCTATATTTTCTACATATTTTACAACATTTCGCAACCAAACTTTGCAATTTTACTAATTTTAGTATGCCCTTCCCGGGAATATACTTTTTTTGCTAAGATAAAAAAATAGTCTATAATGGGAATTGTCTATTGGTCCCCATTATCTATTTTTGTTTCTCTAAATAAAGAGCTAGAGTTTTTGTTTCTCTAAATAAAGATAAAGAGCAAGAGGGGGGCACCAAAATTTATGTTCTTGTTTTGCCTGTTGGGGGGGGGGGGCTTTGGAAATTTTACTTCTCTTAAGAGGGGGGCAACGAAAAAATAATATAACTGTAGAGTTTCTCTTCAGTCTCCCTCTGTACAATAAATAATGAGCAGTCCCTAACCTGTTTCGAAGCACGTAACGGGAATTAAGCCAAGAATATTCAATATATAACTAGAAAATACATGCATACAGAAACCCCTCGCCTTGCTGACAAAACCATTGTATTTTCCGAACATGAAGTATTAAAGTAGTTGTCATGGTAACACGATAATTTTCTAAGAATATTTTTCCAAAATGAAAAATCCTCTAAAAATATCACTTTTACAAAATTATCAATTTCCCAAACATATATATCGGTTAGGTATGTTATTATACGTAATATAAGCTTCAATTTAAGGTAAAATTCGACCACAACCCCTTCGCAAAACGTTTTAAAATGTTCTTTATAAAACTAAACTGCCTTTAATTAAATGGCTTTATCGATAAACTTTGGGTTTGAAATAAAATCATTTCAAATTCTCGCATGTAAATAACTTTGCTTTCTTTTTTATTTAAAAAATTAATATAATAAAAAAGGGTAATCAATAAAGATACACTGAAATTATATGCTATAACTTGTTTCACTGATACGCAACGATCGGCTTTTAAAGCAATCATAAAGCAAACAATGCATCAATATTTAAAACAAATTTAAACATATATACTTTCGTTAACGTCAGCGCTGTTACTCCCTTCTTTTAGCAATTCTTTCGCCTTTATTTTATGAAAAAGCTTTTCAAATTCACAAAATCTTGCATAAATGAAATATATTTGCAAGAAATCATCAAATCAAGAAATGTTTGCTATTTCGCTGTCGTCATGCAGTCGTTATAATGCAAATTTTAAATTGGACCAATCAGTGTTCGCTATTCATGACAGTCCGCCATATTTTTGAGATCAGTGAGGACGACCACCCACGATTGGTCACCCACGCCCGCGATCATTGAAGAACTTTAGACTTCGCTAATGCTTTCCCCGGGTGTACAATCGCCCCGGGCTAACACCCGGAACGGCACTCCGCGCCGTTGGCTCGGGTATAACATCAAATTTGCATTTCAGGCTCTTTCAGGGGCTTCGTCTCTGTTCCGTCGTTCCAACATGTAGGTAACTTCTGATGAAAATAGGGGCAGGGGGCTAGGCGTCTTTCTCCAGAACGTTTTTATATTTTTGATGCCCAATGACTGCATTTCTGGCAATTTCTGGAACATTCACAAGGAAAACCACGTGCAACATTGTTAGGTTATACTTTATATTTTCGTTAACTTTAACTGCCGTGGGATGAGCATCCAAAAGATGCAATTCCGTTGCACCCCTCGTGGAACTACGTAATTTTACATGAATCAATAAATAAAAACTTACTTTATCAGAATCCGTTGCTCCCCAGGCGAAACAGGTGCACAATTGGGAAAAATATTAGACCCTTGGCCAGCCGATAAGTGGGATTTTATTGCATTGATAAAAATCTGGGCTTAAGGATGAAAACATTTCTTTCAATTATAGATAGTTATGATAAAATTATGGATTTTATATTTCCTCCCAATTTATCTTTTTATAACGAATTTCGAGGAAATATTTTTGTTTTCTGGGAAGCAACTTGTTTCCGCAATAAAAGCCAATGTTTCCAGATATGGGAGAAAGGGAAACATTTGAGCAAACATTGAAAATCACGAATATTTCTGCGGCAATGCCCCTACGTTTGGCCAAGGCTTTAGATATTTCATTTGGTCTTTGATCCGTGTGAATTATATGTATATTTATATATTCTCCGTCCTGTTTGATACAAGTGGGTTTTTACCTCACACAAATTTGTATTGAATTAGGATGTTAAAAATTACAATTAAACGTTAAAACGGTATTTTGAAACAATAGCCAATGAATTGAAGTGATTTAGCATATGAGCAGGCAAAATGTACAATGTGTTTTAAACAATATTTTATTTGTGTGTATTTATTCGTTTATATTACAAGGTTTGATCTCTATTTCGTGATTTTATTTTGTTGTTTATAAGGGGGAAATCGGGGAAAACCCACAGGGGAAAATCCATTTCTCCTGTCTGTGCGTGCGCAGTGCGAGTTTGGCTGACATGCGCATGCGTATTTGCTACCAAAACAATGGTGGTTCGAATATTTCGAATCGCGAAAATAGCGAACTTTGGAGGAATATTTTTCCCAATTGTGCACCTGTTTCACTTGGGGAGCAACGGATTCTGATAAAGCATAGTCTATGGAAGGGAAGATGGCTGTGAAACTCATTAGAATAACAATATAACTCATTATCTATGTTAGTCAACGTTTATTCATAAATCTGGTCCTTTCACCGTCACGTGTGTATTGTATTTTTACCAAATCCACCAATGGCAATTTCCAATTCCCCTATTGTTCGAGTCACGGATAGATGACTTTCTTAAAACATTCCTATTAGTTAGTTGGGCAAAAATACAATACGCACGTGACGGTGAAGGACCAAATTTATGAATAAACGTTGACCAACATAGATAATAGTTATATTGTTATTCTAATGAGTTTCACAGCCATCTTCCCTTCGATAAGCTATGGATAAAGTAAGTTTTTATCTATCGATTCATGCGAAAATTACATAGTTCCACGAGGGGTGCAACGGAATCCGTTTTCTATTCGTTAATTACGGCATGGAATTGGAACATAGAATTCAAATCCATGTGTGTTGCGGGCTGTGAGAGACTTGTTTGGCCACAGCTATAAACACGTAACGCCTTCAGGGATCTGAAGGATTGTTATTTTTTAACATTATTTCTATTTGACTTACGGATTTAATAATAATACTAATTACTGCCTATAGTACATTTTCAAATACAGCCACATTTGAGGAAAAATGCGAGCATTTTTACTCTTATAAAAATTAAATTTTCACTAAATACGTCCTTACCCTTTTCGCCAAGCGATAAACACACAAAAAGCCCAATATATAGCGAAACACTGAACATCATCTATAAAATTATGGTAGTGCACGAAAATTAAATTCAAAAATCTTTCGGGGAAAATATATCACAGAACCGCTGAGCTGAGGGAGGCATGGCCTTTCGCTGCACAAAGATAAAATCGTTCATTGAAATTGAAATACGGAATTTTTGTTAGGACAGGTCAATATGATATCTATTTACAATCACTGTGTTACAATGGAGTCTATAGCTTGCACAATTCCAACGTTAATTATTCCCTTTGGCTTAAGGCGGAAAGGAGGACGCGAAAACCTGGAACGGGGAACGCGAAAACCTGGAACGGAAAAAGCCGGAATCATTTTGCATGTGAGAAATATTGCGTCTTTTCAACACTTTTCCGTAGTGTTTGATAATTCAAAACAACAAGCGTCTTTGTAATGCTATAAAGTCTGTTTTGACCGAAGTTATACACTTAGCAACTGTTAACTAGTCCCCTAGAATGCAGGATTTTGCCATTTCTGGGACCTTAGGTAAGGTTTGCATATAAATCACCATATAAATCGCGAAGGCCTCAGTTAGTTATATATATTCTACTTGAAGTCTCCATGTCTCTGGGCGACATAAGCTGATTAAATTAAATTTGTGAGTAGGCCTACCATTATCTAGACCACCAAATGAGACATCTTGTGTTATATACAAGGCGATCAACAAACATGCAGTTTAAATTTGCCAAAATGCCTTTTCGAAACCTTATATATAATATAGATGCAAGGATATTAATACTCTCTTCATCAGCCTCAACCCAAGTCAGGGCTATACATGCAATGCCACTTTAATTCCGTTTTAAAAAAATAAGCCATTCCTTCGTGCGTTCTCCTGTCCTCCATATTAAAACTTGACAGGCTCCGCAATCCCTATATATAGCTGAAGAAATCTCTATTTTATAAACGATGAGACTGGCTTTAATCAACGTTTATTAAACACGGGCGCACGCGCGCTGCGATTTTAGTCGCCCAATTAATGTTTTCGATGCATGTTCACTGAGAAACGCGATTAATTAAGGCTAAGTTATCCTCGCCTTTTCCCATTGCTTCCTTTAAATACCATGCACCTAAACCATGCATGAATTGGCCGATTAAAATAATAGCAAGTGTGCGCGGCTTAAGTATTTTTAAAAGATGACAAAAGCTGGCAGTTGAGAATCTAGAATTAGACATTGATAACATTTTAGCGAAGACCAATTGCGCAACTTACCTTTTCTAAATATGAAAATTGATTTTCATATACAACCGTGTTCTCGTAAGTATATAGCTTAAGTTCAATAGATTGAAGATAAAACTTTTTGTTGCCTTTAGCTTTGCTGGCTCAATTTAATTGTCCGGATACGTGCACTTCGCTATAACTAAAGTGTCTTAAAACTCGATAAACAAAGGCGGAACAGGGAATGCGAAAACCCGGAACGGAAAAAGCCGGAATCTTTAAAACCAAGCACGAGAAAATGGAAACCGAGGCGAGATATTGGGCTGGAGAATTTTCCATATAAACACAATTACCCAGGCTGACTCGCCTAAGCGGGCTGAGTGCTATTTAATTGCTCTGTTCACGCGAATATACTGTTCAATCTTAAAATGTATTCGACCTTAAAAGGTCTCTGTGAATAACTATGTAGGTTATAACCGTGAAAGTTACTCGCGTATGTGTGAATTTAAGGTTCGTGAGAAAATACATTTACATTATACTATATAGCGGTGAGATTAGTGGTTTGTTTTGGCGAGCCAGCCAAAATTTTTAGCATCTACCTTGTCCTTGATAGAGCAGCTGAATGTTAATGGTTTGTAAATGGAAATTTTGAGAAAAAGGTATACAATATTAGACCTGACCAGGTTTAGCTACAAAAAGTGAAACTATAGAATCACTGGCAAGAATTGAACCTGAAGTCCTGCAATTCCGGTGCAGCACTCTAACCACTGCATATACAGAGTCCAAAATCTAATACTACCAAGGACCAGGGGCGCAACTTGACTGTACGTATTGGGGGTGAGGGGGTGTCAATTGTCAAATGCCCGACAATAGGGTGTGGTCACCAACCAAAGCCGCGCCTACGAACGGAAACAGAAACTTTGCTCCACATACAGCCCACAACATTTTCTCCAGTATATCATACCTTTTTTTAACTTTGGGGGTGTCATCCCGCCACCCCCCCCCCCTCACCCCAACCCCCGACTGACAGTCAATAGGTTCAAGAACTGGAAATGAAAAACAAAAATTCTTGAATTCATGATACCAATTGATTATCTAATTTCTGGTTCCAGTTGCAACTTATGTTAATTGAGTAGAACAGCAATATTGGTACCACCTAGCTGCCTAGATATTGTTGTGAATTTGATTACTGTTTTCATTTTAGAGGACACATATTGATAACAGTAGATTACTGAAATGTTTATCCTCTGTAAAGATTTGAAAATACAATACAATACATAGATTGCAAAGCAGGGTACCAATCTATTATAGAAACTGTGGGGTGAATTTGATCAAATTGGCCTGACAATTCAAGCCATTGACTCGACTCAACTTGAGTGGAACCATTGACAAGACCCGATTTGAGTGGTCAGTGAACTGCAGGGTCTGCTTTTTTTTACCTCAGCTCAGCTTTCGGTTCTAAAATTGCATTTTGCCAATTTGGAACAGTGGCGCTTCCAGTGTATAGGTAGTGAAATATACAAACTGATAACGTTTGTAGATGATACAATTACCTGAAATATACAAAAAACACTTAGACTTATGTTTACTGAAATATTATGACTACAACTTACAAAATTCTGACATGAAGCTAAATCTTCCTCTTCCTACAACGAAATATTTTAAAAAGAGTATGGGTTACAGAGTGCCAAATTATAGGATAATTTACCAGTTGAAATTAGAAACGCTGAGAGCTAAGCAAGTTTCGACTAGCCTTTCTCACGAAGGCCAAAATCCACCATTTGTGGGGTACTGTCTGCACTCATGAAAGATTCTAGACAATTCAAACAACGTGAAAAGAGACTTTTAAAACTTGTAACTGTAAATTTACCATTATACAAACAAGTACAATAATAAAAAGTTGTATTTCGTGGTCCGGAGACTCTCAAACATGGGAGAGCCAGTACCCCAAAATGGGGGGAAAATCGGCCGTGAGAAAGGCTAATTCGGTTCTACGTGCCGAACTAGCTTGAATGATTTCTTTTGTAATATACTGTAGTTATGTAGTTTAGTAATTTAAATATATATATATCCTTACACTGCTTCCTTCAAAATTAATGTAAAATTGAAGAGCTTTGCGTGTTTAAATAAATTTTACCTTACCTTAGTCCTTACCTTTGGTTTTTAAACATTCCGGCTTTTCTCGTTCCTGCATGGTTTTAAAGATTCCGGCTTTCCGTTCCTCATTCCGTTCCTGGATTCCCCGTTTCTGGTTTTAAAAGGTAGCCGGCTAAATGACACCCAAACAATTAACAAGTACTTGACAGATCAAAAAGTACAAAAACATACACTGGAGTACTAGACAACACACAATTAGGTCTTTTGGCCTTTTTCCTTAATATTTCCGTTTAATTAATATCTAAATTCAATCAGAGATTGGCGTCTTGATAACTTAAAACTAATGGACATGTCACGGTTTTGTTTGCGAATGTAAATATAGCTAGGAGGCATATTTTATACAGGGTGTCCCAAAAAATGCAGTATCGGTCCAGATGTTTTTACTATATTAGTATATCGAAAATTTAATCTAAGAGACTAATTTTGAAACTGGGATGATTAAAATTGGTCCGCGATAGCAGATGATTCGAAGCAAGGGGTCTCAAAGCATATTGAACTTAACTCATGTATACAACTGATACATAGATCCATTGTGTGAATCGGACCTTATTTTGAAACAGCCACTACATTGGTTCTATACAAGGCCAAGTTTACAGGTTGCAAATTTCATCTGTTAGATTGAATTTTGAATGCGCACTTAGTCAACACAGCATTTTATGGGGACACCCTGTACTACCGGTGGCGCGAGCAGTCAAGAGCAAAATTTTAATTAGGTCATAAGACTTTAAAGAGGCAGTGCTATAATCGCTATAGTGATTCTCATGCCTCGTGCAGGGAATATGGGTTGGGATAAAACGCGGATCCGGAATTTCGGAATTCCGAAATTGTTGAAACGGAAAAGGATAAAACGCGGAAAGTTGATTAAACGCAGAAAAGAGATTTCAAAGGTTCCCAAACCGGCGAGAGTTTGGAGCATAAATTGATCTGGTTAAAAATATATGGATCAGGAATCCCTAAAAATTTTACCACACCATCAGGTAAGATATTCCTATTCCACGCGAGATTTTCCATTTAATAAATTGCACATTTTAAAAATCTTCCGCGAATCGTTCGCTCACGCGTGAGGATGGTGCGGTACAGTTAGTATATAATTTGCTGGATCCTGATCTGTGTACAGGCCAACCGAAGATTCTCATAAACTCGAGTTTCCCAGAGGTCAAACTGTTTGATCACCACTGTTTACTAGTTTCCCAGAGCAACAATCCAATCACTAAGTCATTTTCCCCGAGCTACTGGTTTTTCCACAGCGCAAGATTGTCAATCTAAACCCAATAATAAAAATGAGCTAAATAACTTTATCGATGTCGCTATGTTGTACTCCTATCTTTTGCTCCTGAGAACTTGCAGAGAAATAACTCAGTCAACATACGGACGTTTACTAGATATACGTATACAGAGAAATAACTCAGTTATCATATGGATGTAAACAAATGCTACTGTACGTACGTAAAACTTGATGTGTATAAAATCATGAAGTTTATATGATCTTCAAACATTCATTAATAATTCATAAGGTTTTTAGACCGTTTTAAAATCACTGATAATGCGTCACGTGCAGTGACTTTATACCTCATAAAACACTCCTCATGAGTATTCTTCATATAAAACCTTCTCCTACTTAGTATTTTTATATAAAGAATACTAATGAGACGGCATCTATTGTAGTCGTGTTTGAAGTACTATTTAAAGCACGCGTAGGAGTGTCATCACTCATCAGATATAAAACGCGAGGCGCAGGCGAGCATTTTATATCTGATAAAACACGACGAGTTCATTGGCGAAGTAATTGATGAGTTCGCTGGCGAAGTAATTTTTAAAATAAACTTTGTCTTAACCGAGAAAATCAAAGCTAAAGTTTATGTAAATTAACATGATTTTTTATCACATATATGATAAAAAATACGACACCCTTACGATTTTTCTTTGTGTTTTCCTCCTGAATTATTAATGAGTTTTTTAAGCTATTCAAAACACTTGTAGTCGTGTTTTCTAATATCTAAATTACTAAAATGCCCGTGCTGCGCACTCGCATTTTACTGAATATGATAAAACACTCATACGCGTGTTTAAATAGTACATAATACACTGTCCCATTGTTGTGTAACTTGTAGTCTGTGGCATATGTGATATGTTATCATTACTGCACATTCCAATTTCTATCGGCGAACCTTAATCAACCCTACAGTATAGCTTTTCCTTTCAGGCCTTTCAGCTAGTGTCAAGGCCGCTTCCACTAAAGTGCAAAGCCTATAAGAATGAAGAAAAATAAGTATGTCTAAGTCTTTAATGCAATAGGCCCGGCTAAAGACCCGCAGGGCACAAGTTTTTTTAATACTGTGTGTAGTTCTTTATATTCTGATATTTGCCGATCCAAAGATAACATTAAGTAAAATCGTTTGACGCTTTGCCACGGACGTCGCTACCCGGGGGTGTTGGGGGGTGTAACACCCCCCAATAATGCAAAAGTCGGTGAAAGTTTGGTCAAAATGGAAAATATTTGGTTAAAGTTGGTCAAAGTTGCTGGTCAGACTTGGGCACTTGGCAAAAGTTTGTCAAATTTTGCCAAAGTTGGTAATATAAAATTTTGTTAAAGTTTAAGATAAAAAGTGGTAAAATTTGGTGAAAGTAAATATTTGGTTATGTTTGTCCGGAAAAAATTTTAAGCTTTTCTAACTTTAGTCCGAAAAAGTTCCTC
>CACRXK020014565.1:0-12974 GCA_902702795.2 Paramuricea clavata
CCTTCTATATTTCGGAAAGTGATTTAGGAGCGGAATAAATAGAACATAAATATTTTTGTATTTTAAAAGCAGTCGTCGGTTGAATTTTGGTCAAAATTGCACATAAATTGAAATTAATGACACTGATATTTGTCCATGCAGGAAATAAAATGTACCATTAATTATCTGATTCGGATATTAAAGATGTTCGGTTATATTTAAAACGCGGATAGGATGACATACTCTAGTGAGTAGTGGCGACAGCATCAAATGCCAAATATATTTCGAAGAAATTTGAATTTTGACAGATGTTTATCTTTAAAGGACAATGGCAACGAAAATTTTTATTGGCTATTTCAATTCTACTTGACGACCTAACAATGAAAATATTATCATGTCCTTCTCGAACATTTTAGTCTACGAGTAAAATGCATGCAAACTTTGTGTTTCGCCGTCATCTTGGAAAATTTTTTTAAAAAATTATCTCGAAGGTCAATGAACTTTGTGACGTCATTAGATGGGTAGCACCAAAACTACAAGAGAGAATTCTATTGCGTGCGTGTTATGTTAGCTAAAAATATGTCGTTTTGAGCGTTATACTGGCCAACACTCTTCGCAATCAAACAAGAGAAGTCTACACTATCAGATAAAAACATATCGAACGACTGGGAAAGCAAGAAATCGCGCAATTTACAATGCAGGCAATTCATCATAAAATATTGCATTAGTATTTGCCTTGTTACACTCGAATTTCTGCGCTTATTTAACATGGAGTAGGATATATACTATGAGAAATAGTGTTATAAACAAGTTACATACTTGGTAAAACTTTTCTAGCTTTTGTTTTGGCTCAAAATGCACTACGCGTGGTAATACACTGTATTGTTTATAGTCATGAGATTGTGTTTACCCAGCCAATGACGTCAGATAATGTATTTTGTGGCATAAATTAGCATACGCGCTTATTTTCAAAATGGCGGACAACTGTTCAAATTTTCTCAAATTCAATCAAAATTTCTCAGCAACTAAACGCGACAAACCGGCCAAAATATGAAATTAAATATTCCGTAAGTACACCTAATAGATATAAGTAATAAAAATTTTGGTTGCCAATGTCCTTTAAGCAAAGACCGTACATGGCCTACCTGTCAGTATTTGCTCTTAGTTGATCTTTAATATCTTGTCTCTGTGCTTTATTCAACAGTTCATCCGCATCATATCCAGCGTCTAGTAGTATCTCTTTTAAAACCTATAAAATTCGTTGCAAACTTATTAAAACATGCAGTGAATCGACACTAATGGAATGGAATGGAAACTAGAGGGCATGCACTCATAAACTCCGCAAGTGAATTATGTCACATTGTCACGTATATCATGCATGTAGCCTATTAATACAAAGCAGGACAAACTTCTGCTAATTTGTCGTGTAATTGTCATCCAAATTAACCCAAAATGTAATCCATTTGTCCTTGGAGTATTTCTATCTGCCCAACAAATTTTTGTACAGTATTAATGCGTTGGATATCTTTTGAGTGATCGTGGTGAGTCTGCAGAAACCAAGGTGAAAACATAACCACCGGACGGAGGTAATAATTTCACAATAAACCGTTATCAAGTATGACTTTCGGGATAAAAAGTTTCATATATGTCTTCTCAAATTCATTAATAATTCATGAGTAATTCAGCCAATGATAATCACCTATTTGATCACAAGATGCCATTTGGATACTTGATGAAAGTCACTAGTGTTTTCATCAAATATCTTAATTACGCATGCAAAATTACTTGAATAGAATTCCTAATCACGTTATGCTTGGTTAAGAATTCTATTCAAATCAGCAAACGAAAACATTCTGTTACGTTTCGAATCATTTGAGAAGCCATATAAACAACTCGAGCTCGTGTCTCACCGGGATATCCAAACACTCGAAAACAATGTATGAAAACACTCGCGCTTCGCGCTCGTGTCTCCATACATCGTTTTCTCGTGTTTGGATATCCCGGTGAAACACTCGCTCTCGTTGTTCATATATTACATCTATCATTTCATATAGTTTCATATACCTCTTTATCCCCAACATCTTTATCATCAATCCAAGCTGCTTTGTCTGTTTAAAAAACAAAATGGCACACAAATATTTTAAGAGTTACGAAATTCGTACTGGAAGAGGGGCATGTATATATGCACAAAGAAGGACGTCAAAGATTGTCTTTTTTTCGTTAGATACACACTCAGGTACTGTATACTAAACCATGTCTTACTCATTATGGGGCAAAGGAAGCAAAATGAGCTGAAATGTAGAAAGAAACATAGAAAGAACTGAAACGTAGCCTGCGCCGCAGACAAGTTTAAGCAACAACGTAGAGTAGGAGGACATTTTGGCCTATATTAAAAGCGTGTAGTTCCTAAATGCATGCATGCAAGATAGAGAGATGGCTCCTTAAATATAATGTGCAGCAGTGTTTGAAAACAAGGGGCCTCAGCCATATTTTTCTGTTGAAGATTAATGTTCGTTACCTATATTTTTCATACAGTAGCTATATAAAGAGAAATTTCCAAACCAAAAATATATTGCATGATTTCAGAAATCAACTTACAGAGTATAGCTTGAAGTCTGTCGTCAGCTTTATCGTTGGCCAACAAAACACGCATTGGAAGAACTGTCCTTAAAGGAAAGTGTGATGGGAACCTGAAACCCTTAATGCCGTGATAGTCACACCAATCCTGAAGATTCCTTGACAGATACGCCAGTTTTGCTGGACTTAGAACTCTCATTGGTACCTGAAGCAATACACGAATTTACGAATAGTCTCTTTAACGCATATACAAAAATCAACCTCATACAAAAATTAAGCAAATTTTACAATAGAGAGGTTAAGATACTTTATTTACGGGTACAGAATAGAATAGAATGGAAGCTTTACAAACTACTTTTACAATTTATAGAGCTACTGCATCATTATGACTAAACTATTTACACATTTAAAGAATTATGTCTAGGATTATTAAATACGGGTATGGGTGCATGATATGCACGTACCCCTTGGTCCTTACCCGTAAACCGGGTACATCTTGCAACTTAAGAAATCCAAGATATTCCGGGGTACGAAAACCGATCGGAGAATGGTAACTTTCGTTGTTGAGGTTCACCATAGATTTGGGAAAAATTGACGAGCAAATATATGCATTGATTTATTTAGTAAACAGAAAACACCCGTACCCGTCTGTCGTTTACGTGTAGATCATGGTTCACCGCGGGGGAACGGGTTGAAATTACGGGTAAACATGTTAATATAGCATAAAATTGGTAAAGAAAACGGCGATACCCATACTCATAAAGTGGAACCGGGTATCTTAAACTCTCTAATTATAAAAGCCTCACTCATTTCAACTTACAACTGGTGTGCCAATTTGTTTAAAGAGAGAACCAACGACAATAGGAACTGACTCCACTTTAACGTTGACAGGTTTTAAACTGTGTACCAAATGCTCTATCTTGAAAAAGCAGAAACGAAGAAGATAAAACATATGTGGTCACACATGAATACACGGGTGTTCATGCAATCTTGGATAACAATCATACGGAATTTATGCGAGGGTTATTTTACGCGTATTCACAGAAATGTACGATTTATCAGATATTTGCCTTATAAGGTATGTGGTCGGATATACGCAACAATTTTTTAAAATATTTTTCTAAAACAGGTTCATAAACTAGACTTAATAGACCATGCACTTTTTTATTTCTTGTATAATGGTTGTATTTTGTTTCTTGTGTTAAAAGGGCAGGAGGCCCAACATAGATATTGTAGTGGCAGAAAAAATTCAAATTGTCTTTAAAATATTCAAATTTTATAAAAAATTACTATATTACCGTGAAAATTTTCTAACAATTGCCTTTGTAGTAATAAGAGATGAATAAAATCTTGCGAGACTCGCCCCCAAATTAATCAGCACAGACTAGTATTCTCATATATGACGTATAACCCTTTCCAATATTAAAGAGATATTCCATTAGATATAGACCATTTCTGTTGTGTTGATTTTTTTAATTCGTCGCTAAACATTACCTGTTACCACTCAAAAAATGCTTAGCTTATAGATGTGTAATACCCTGTAAATTAGTGCTTGAGAAACAAGATATTTTATTTTTGAAAAGAAAATTTCTGGGCGGAATCGTAAAAATTTACAGCTTCCATGGAATGCCCATTTTATGAAATAGTTACATATATCAGTTTTGGAACTAGAGAGGTTCAGGTTTTGACTTCCCTTACCGCTACCTTCACCAATCAGATGCGTTAAAGCTGGCCGATTAACCAATCAAATGTTAAGCGTTTTAAGCTAGTGAGAGGTTAGCGGTAATGGAAGTAAAATCGGAACCTTTTTCTACTGCCTTATATACCTGTGTAGATCCTATAAAGCTCCAAGGGCTTGCCAGATCATGGTAAATGGTGAGGGTGGCAGATTGAGGATATGTTGGCGGTCGTACCAATCTTAGTAGAGCAGCATCGACATTTCCCAGTTCTTTTTCCACGAGATGCATATTGTCAACACCCCAAAATAATTTACCATTCACGACAAAGCTAAGAAACAAAACAAACCCCACTACCGCCTGTATTCTAAAAGCTCACTCACGCTCACACTCAAAGAGCGGAGGTTCAATCTGAGCTTCCCCTGAGTGTCAATGTTGTTTTGGAATAGCTGGAGCGCTAGTAGTCACATAGTACGGTACAGTACGACACTAACCCTCCAACTATTCAAAAACAGCTTGACACTCAGAAGAAGCTCAGATTGAACCTCCACTCTTTGATCGTGAGCGTGAGTGAGCTTTTAGAATGCAGGTGTAAGTAGTACTCCACAAAACGTATGTCAAAATTTCTCATGTCAAAATTTCTTTTTCACATTAAACTTTTGAAAATTAATTCGACGATGATCTTTTAATATATCGCAGGCCGTTGCATAAATATTGTCATACCTGGGCACGCCAAAAGCACCATAGTCTAAAGCTTCTTTAGTGTTGTCCTTTAACAAGGTTTTGCCTTTTACTTGAATTACTTCCTCCACATTCACATTCCAACCAACAGTCTTGCTTATGTCTTGGAGAACATCACTACTTGTTAAATCTAGGGAATAGAATATTAAAAGATGCCGCGCAGTCGGTTCTGAACATTCTAGCACGTGATACTAAACAGTTCAACTAGCTAGGTTCTGTATTCCTGCAAAGGCTGATCGCGCGCTTTCATGATCATTTATTTCCTCTAAACAGGTAAATATATACAATTCAAAAATGTAAAAAAGGTGACATGTTTTAGTGGACTATATCGGATGCTTAGAAAGTTCTTCCTAACAATTGTAGATTTGCATGCATGGCGATTGGCGATGAATTGTACGGTATATAGTAATCTCCAACGGAATTGGTAATCTTCAACGAGATATTGGAAATATTGCAGCAATTTCTTGAATTTCCTTATCCTTTCACTTTAAATGTTATTTATATGAAACGGCTCTTAACCGAAATATTCAAATTGGTAACTTTATTTATATTTAATTATTTTTAGTTAAATAATTAATTCCCAGAATCCTTTTGTGAAAAGAAAAACTGTTGGAAATTAACAGAGTTAAAATGTTCCGTATTGCTTTAAACACGTGATGAGTCATTATGTAATTGGCTCTGAATCGTATAATAACTGAACTACTGTCACAGATACTGAACTCTGAAGTGAGGAAATTACAGTAAGCTATACAGTTGGAATTCTCCTGGAATGTAGAATCTCGAAAGCATAACGACCGCCATTACTTTCAATTTTATCCGCTGTTGGTGGTATTCGGGGAAGGGGCACTACTTTGGGATGGTTTAGAATATTTTTCTTTGCTTTTCCATTTATCATACTTAATTTATCTTTTGTTTAATTTTATTTTGCCCTTTCAATGTTCTTAAACAAGTTACCAAGAGTCGCTACTTATGGGAGTCGCTACTCATGGGTGCCAGATGTTGGGATCCGAGGTAACCGCATTATTTACAAGTGACTGGAGCTAAGTGCAACCGTGGGTCATGCAGAACGTCTTGTTCATGCTAACATTGTCGAAAATTTCAGTTTTTCCCATTGTCTTTTTGCAGTATTTACCGACCAGAAGTAACATTCTCGTTTCTACTGTATTGTACTGTTAGTGGTTTGACTATTTTCTTGTCAGTCTTGGCCATTTTTTTATCATATCTCGGGCCGTCAACCTCCGAGTTATGTTTCCTATGTTGCCAAAATTGATTTTCTCAGGCCCAATACACCCTTTCGATAATTACGTCACACACATGTTTTGGTCTTGGAGCCTCGCTCTCATTAGTAAATTACGCAAGGTGATTGGCTCACGATTCACGAGAGCGAGGCTCCCAGGCCAAATGACGTAATTATCGAAAGGGTGTATTGCTCAAACGTTTTCCCCTGGTGACGAGGTCGCAACATGCAAGCTACGCGGTCCCAAACTTTCTCCGATTGCTCGCTTTGCTTGCAGGGCAACTGCAAATTATTTTTGGTTACCTGCAAAAAGTAAATACAATATACGGGCACGCCGCTAGTTTAATTCCGACAGGCTGTCATTTTCGGAAATTGTCTAAACATCCCAAATTTGCCGCTACTCTCGGGGAGGGGGCGCTACTTTTGGGATTCTACAGCTCAAGCCTTGACAAAATAATTTTCTTCCTGGCAGCAGGCTTCCCAGACCAAAAATTTCCTGCCAATTTTTTTTATAAACTATGAATTTTGGTTGTAATTCAAATTAACAGACAGTCGTAGCACTGTTACATGATACAAATTTTTATGTTTATGTTACAAATTTTTATGTTGTATTTATGCTCTAATTGTGATGTTTGTTATTTTAATGCTGATTTTTGAAATTTCTCGAACTTCAATCTTAATATCTTGCTTTTCCTTAAAAATTTCCTGTGAGATTAAAAAAAATTTCCTGGCAGCATGCTGCCATGCTGGCGGACTTTCTCATGTCTTGCTATAGGGCTGTACCTTTATTTTCAATCCAGTAGGAAGAAAAAAGTGCGTGACTTAGTTCCCGTCGTATATTTGAGGTATTGCTATCAGGAGTGGCAGCCAGTAATCTCATGGCAGACAAGCTGTTCATGGGATGCGATGCTGGAAAATTAATTGTCACATTATATCGATGAAACGTTCTCGTGAAATCTGAAAAAAATAAATATTTGAAAGGAGAAATGATTAGAACATGGCCGGATTTTGAGGTGTGGGGAGGTGCGCACCTGCCATGAGATCGTTATGCGCCTCCCCTGAGATTTTTTGCACCTTCCCTGAAAAGTCATGCAACTCCCCATGGGAAAGGTTAAATGATAGATCAAAATGAAAATTAGACAATATTATATGTGTTGCTCAGGGTCCACACTTGGTAAAAAAAAAATTCTGTAGAATTCAAAAGCCATTCATTTCTGCATCAAGTACCCTTTTAGTAATGTAATGAAGGGCAAAATTGGATGAGTCGTGCAGTCATGGGGCTTCGGTGGCGCAGTCATCAGAGCAAGTGCCTCTCACCACTGAGTCGTGTGTTCGATTCTCGCTACGGGTGAAAACTAGTCAACACTCTGCCAAAAGTCGTGGGGTTTCTCCGGGCGCTCCGGTTTCAACAGGGAAAGTTGTGAAGGTGGGTTAGGATAAACACACTTAAGAAAGTAAGCACAATTGTTGTAAAGATAAATAGTCTAGGCTATAAGTAAATAACATAAGTAAGCATAATATACTTGATGTAATTGTTTTTGTTTGTGGAAACACCACGTAAATTTATTACTGCAAAGCTTTCGATCCGTAAGCCCGGATCTTCATCAGTGCTAATAATATGTGATAATAATAATAATAATAATAATAATACTCATCTAATTTTACGTGGTGTTTCCACAAACAAAAACAATTATATTTTATCGCCATGCAAACATTCAAAGAACTTATACTTGATGTAGTTGGTCACTGAAAAGCCCCCAATGGGGAGTGAGCTGAATAATAATGTAGCGTCATTGTCATAATTCATGAATACACGTCCAATAGCTCTGAAGGTCGTAAACAGTTTTTATACCGTTTTCACGGCTAAATCCAGTTTTTAACAGATCGTATCGCTAATCAAGTTTTCAGTTCATAAAATCATAATATTTGTGTTTAAATCAAAGTCAAAATACAAAATTTCGGCACATTCCTTGCCAAGGTGGTGGTGGAAATTGAAGGGTCAGCACTTGTTTCCCTCTACCAAACTGATACATGTGACGTCATTTTCGGAAGATGGAAGAGGTCTTAAATGGCTAAGTAACTAATCCAAACCCCTACTCTAACCCCTAACCCCAACCCTAGATCTAACCCTAACCAAAATAATAAAATAAATCCAAAAAGAATCAACTTTAGAAATTGATTAAATGACTAACATTGATCAGTTTGATGGTTGGAAAGGAGTGTTTCCAAATTGAAGAGTCATAGGACGTAAGTTCCAGTCCCAGTCTCTATTGTTTGTGTGCATGGTTAGAATGCAGCTGGCTTCACTTTTTGGACTTTCTCGCTCCAGATACCGTATATAGAGAGCTCACTGATGTCACTAATAAGGGGCAGGGGAGTTCCAATTTTCCAGGGAAGTCATGCTGCATCTCCCCTAATTATTTTCACCATTTCCACCAAAACTAAACTTTCAAAACATGTACAGGTGGAAACAGTCGAAACACTCACCTTCACTGATAATTTTTTTCTTGGCATCACAACTTGTCTGCATGGGAGATTGTGACTGATTTTCTTTGTATAAACCACCTAAACAAAAACACAACCAATCATATGTTTGTGATGTTACTTTGAGTGTACATCCACACCGGGCAAGCTGAAACGTTCGCCTGACCACGGTGGGAATCGAACCAGCAACTTTTGGGATACTAGTCCAATGCTCTGCCAACTGACCTATATAGATGAGGTCAAGTCGGTTCGAGTTGCTTTCAGCAATCACTAGCACCAACCATCCCCCTCACTCCCACCAATCCAGTTGGGGTTTATAAGGACCTTACTGTAAGGAGTTGGGGCGGGCCGGAGAGGATTGGACTAGTATCACATTCACAAAGGTTGCGGGTTCAATTCCCACCATGGTCAGGCAAACTTTCAGCTTGCCCGGTGTGGATGCACACTTAGAGTAACATCACAAACATCATATTCACCTGAGTACATACATAATACCAACACACACAAAAATGTCATATGTTTGTGATGTTGCTCTGAGTGTGTCCACATCGGCCAAGAACCAACAGCAAAGAGAAAGGGAAACATCGACAAATCAACATGCATACCAAGCTTAAATATAAAATTATTTAACAACCTTGGACCTATAAGCCTAAAAACACTAAATCATCAGCGACATGGCCAGGATTCCTAGTTAAGAGGCAGAAAGTATAAATTGCCTGACCATGGTGTGAGAAAGCTAATTAGATTCATCTTACATATCAAAATGGCCAAAACAAACTGACCCATTAGGCTGCAATGCACCCAAATGCATCGACCCGGCTACTTTATTATTTTACTCTGCCTAACACCAGAGAGTCTTGTACTTTAATTAATGTGTTAACCAAACAATCTGCCAGTGTGTCTTGTTAACCCATTAACCTGAACTGCACCCTACTTTATTATTGCTGCGGAGCGAGTGAGCCTGAAGCGAGCGAGCGTAGCAGCAGCCTAATATGTGCAGAGAGGGGGTTTTGAACTACAGTAAATTTTATTTAGCGCATGGAATTGTGGTCGTGCGCGCTTTCTATTTGCAGAACACAAATTTTAATTAAACTTGCTTGAGTCTTCGAATTTTTATCGAATTTCTAAAGCTTTTTCAAGTCTAATGTTACGCTTAAATTTGTTTTGGACTTTCGCCACTGTCAGTTCTATATTTTTATAAAGTTTTGGTTTCTTAGTGTGATAAATCTGTGTATATATATAGTCTATATAATATGGTAAATGTGTCTTTAGTCTAGCAGTAGACAGACGTGATATGAAATCCGATCTTAATTTACCTGTATGTCAATGAGACGCACATGTTTAATATCTGTCACCTCTGATTGCCCTTTAACCCCTGGTCTAAAGTTCCTACTTCAATATATATTGCTTCTTCTCAGTTCCATTCACAGCTCACTATAGTCGCTGCGAGTAATCACTGTGCTTGATATAATTTGTGCTGTTTACTGTAGTTCTATTTGCTTTTAATGCCCGCAGCAATCCCTACCTTGCAGGTACCCTAGTTTTACTCTTGCTAGTGCCAGATGATTTCACTCGACAAGGGGGTGAGTTGTGCACCTTAATAGGTTAAGCTATATATACATTAAATGGAAAGTTCTAATTGAAATATAGAAGCTACTCTGAGCTGTTAATGAGTTCACTTAAACATCACACTGATCACAGTATTTACGAAAAACTATAAATGGGGTGCTATATCCACCACCCCCCCCCCCCCCCCCCCCGGTCCCTGATTTTTCAAATCCACCAGCACACACGCAACATTTACATTTATACATTTGATCTGTGGTAATACGTATTGGCCAATTGATATTACCCAATATATGGCCACAAACCCCTGCTCTTGAAACTGATTCTACTAACTTTAATATTATCAGACCTACCAAGTCTCACGATTTAATCGTGAGACTCACGATTTTTGATGCTTTCTCACGATTAAGTCCCCAAATCCCACGATTTTCGGAATTTATGAAATCATCGAAGAACGCAACATCTAGTTACAATAAGGCACACTCTTCCAAGGAAACATTACTCTTTCTTAGTGTATTAATAATGCGCAATGTACAACGCCAGAATTTGTATGCGTGATGTTTGTGTTACAAAGTAAAAGGCGTGTCCTGGTAAGTTTATTTTCCTGCTAGTCTTAATATTACTCGTAATTTTCTTGTTTTTGTACAGTGGAAGCTACTATAAAGCCATAAAGAAAAAACAGCCTATTTTTAATAAGCCAGGCATTTATATACGGTTATATTAACAAAATATAAATGCATACTATCACAAAATTGTAAATCTAATGATTATTTACTAGTGTTGTTAAAGTTAACCCTGGTCACATTAATGAGCAAACCTGAAAATTTCTCTCACGATTTTTCAGTCTCACGATTTTTCAGTCAATCTCACGACTTTTTAGACGGCAACTCACTATTTCTGCTACTCAAGGGTTAGGTCTGTATTATATTAATTTAAATTGTAACTAGGGACCTTAAATAAAAGCCTTTTGGTTTCTAGAAGGTTCCTAGCCCTACTATTTGTAAATATTTTCTATCTTAATTGTTAATTTTGATGTGATTTGGGCGAATAATAATAAATAAATTTAACTATCAAACTACTCACCAAGCAGTACTGGCGCCCAACGTATACTTGCAGCATTTCGTTCGGCTAAGCGTTCAACTAAACGGCTGGCTACATAAGCGAATGGACACACAATGTCATAATAAAACGTGATCTCTTTCATCTTCGTTTAATTATAATATAATGTGCAGTATTTTAAACTGTAAAGTATAAAAGGAAGTGTTAAAAAATATAAACATTGCGCAATATATTAATATTCGTTTTTCCGTCCGCCAGCGCTTCAGCCTCCAGCGGTATATTCATTTTTTGTGGTTGAGACTTAGTCTAGCCCTCATTATAGTATATCAAAATACAATGAGATTAGACCTTATTTAGCCTCCTGCGCAGACATTGTTAGTGGCCCGAGGCCTCACCTAACGTCTGCTCACATTCGCTATACATTTGACTTCCCGGCAATTAACCAATCACAATCATCTACACGATAATTGGAAGATCGGCCTTCAATGACCTTCACACGCATGGGCTATATCAACAAGTTTGTAGTATTTTTAAATTTGAAAGTTTTAACACTGCGCATTAGAAAAAGGCTTTTCAGTCTATTATAAACGAAAAGGATGTCGTAAATCTTACAACTGACGCAGGAAATCCCTTATTTATCACGCCGTTACCGAAGCTATTCGATGTAATATTCGGATTTAAATATTTAAACAAATTGTAAACATTGTAAACATTTAGTAATCGTGGTTTCGGTTGATAAATTCAATACGAGATCAAGTCAAAAAACTACACGATCTAGGAGTCAGTGCTGTGTCATTATTAAGTTGAATCGAGAGCGATAAAGAAGCGAAGGCATTGGAAGAATCATAGTTATATATGCAGAGTCATTGTTGAAGACCGAACGATGGAAACGAATGCTTCAACAAATTGTACGTATAGCAAAATGGTTTGTGCTTTGGCTGTTGATGCATGAAGCTCGTGCGATTAAAGAATGGTATGTATTATAATAAATCCTAAAAATGTGTTCGCTTTTGTAATTCCCAAAGACACAGGAATCGATCGGGCTTGGCCATTTTAATAGTCATTATTCATTAATATTTTATATTGTTTATTTAAATTGAATTTGTCTTTTTATACATTGCCTCGTATTATCTATTTGCATGTAGTACTAGCATGCAAGTTTATATGAGGGCAATTATGAAGGGTTTACATCAGAGGGTTGGGGCATGTATATTAACTAGAATGGCTCATAAACTTGCTGGTGCTACGTGCAATAGATAATACGAGACAACGTATAAATCAAGACAATATAAATAACGACTATTAAAATGGTCAAAGCCGATCGATTGCTGTGGCTTTGAGAATTGCAAATGCAAACACATGTTTAGGATTTATTGTAATACATACTGAAATGAGCTTCATGCATCAATAGCCAAAGGCAAAGCACAAACCGTTCTGCCATACACTTTGTCTTTGTCTTCAGCAATGACTCTGCTGTGCCATATAATACAGTCAGAATATTTCCCATCTTCCAATGTCTTCGCTTCTTTATCGCTCTCGATTAAACTTAATAATGACACAGCACCGTCTCCTAGATCGTGTAATTTTTTTACTTGATCACGATCGTATTGAATTTATCAATGACGAAATCACGATTACTAAATGTTTACAATGTT
>CACRXK020014566.1:0-12972 GCA_902702795.2 Paramuricea clavata
AGTAATAGGGATTGAGTTATTAAACTGACCAAGGCATGATACTAAATCGCCTCTAAAGTTATAAAAGGGGAGTTCTTTTAATAATAATTTAGCAGCCTTCTCTTTAGACTTAATTCTACGTGTCTCCATAGGCATAGTTGTAGGGTTTTAACACATTAATCAGGATATTTGTATATGAATAAATACTTATCTAGTTTGACGTTGCTATTTCGTCTAGGTCTTCTAAGTCTTTCAATTTTATCGCTGGTGAATTATCTGTCTTTCGCAGGTACACGAAGCCATTCTTCGCCCAGCAATATTTATAGTTCTTGGCAGCTTTGATCTGTTTGCTTTTGTACAATAGCTCTTGGATTCTCGGGGTTAGATGGTCATATAAACTAATATGATTTACATTTGCACTGCTTTCTAACTGTAGCTGTTCCGCATTCAAGTTACCTACAGCTCTTCTGGCAGCCATGACCTTGTCTTTAGCGAGTCGTCTCACAAACTTGCATATTATAGCCTTTGGTGTACTTGATGCCAAACGTGATGGCACCCGATGTGCGGTATCAATGTCACTTATCGAAACATCTTCAACTCCCAGTGCAGTGAATAATTTAATACATAGATCGGCAGTCTGTTGAGCAGTTTCCCTCTCAGCTACTGCTGGGACACCAACAATCTTGATGTTGTACTGATAGCTATAAGCTTCCGATTCTTCAATAAATTTCGCAATACGTTCACATTTTTCCGATATCTTATTTACTTTAGCAGTAAGATCTTGAATCTGCTTATTAGCTTCCTTTTTGAACGAATAGAGCTCGTCATATTTGTTAGACATAAACTCAACTGAATTAGCTCTATCTGGCGACAATTCTTTCTTATCATTTTGTCGGCCATTTTGGCTCTTCGTCTTCGAGGATAAATCTTTAGATATTTTTTGTAGACTCTCTTTTAATTCAGCAATCTCACTTCGGGGTGCTTGATTTTCTTTTTGTAAAGACTCAAGTCTAGTCATCAGTATTAGTTGTTATAAGATATATGTATAATTTAAAACAAAATTCGAGCAAATTCACAATAAAATTCTGCTCGAGAAAATACACGTCCGCTCAGCTCGAGAGCACGTGCCACAGTGATTTGTGTTACCCTGTCTCTGTTCCCCCTCAAATAAAATTCCTCTATGTTACCTGGAACTAATCGCGTTACCGGCAGAATTTCATTTGATGTCTAACATGGTGACTGTCTAGAGAGTGATGGTTTGTATTTGACACACAAAATCATCTTTTTGAATTTGTTTGCTGAAAATTTTCAAAAGTAGGAAATTGAATTATTCAGTTTTGTTTCTTATGGCAATTTTTCATCTCTATATATACCTTAAAATACACTTCATTTTACGGACACGAAATCGACATCAAGACCAATGTGTTAATACTGTATTTATAATATATACTATAATCAGTGACAAAACACTTTGGACAAAATAGCTAAACAGCATACTTTTCCACATAATCAACCCCCCGCACCCCCCGTTCAATGTTGTGTGTGGAAATACCTGTGCAAAATGTTCCTTGCCAGCCACCCAACATTGTTTAGGGTGGGGGAGGGAGGGATAGTGGCTTTATGCTGAACAGTATTTGGAAATGCGGAGATATGTATATATTATAAAACCTTTTGTCACTGATTGTAGCTAGCTAGTTTCAATCAGTTTTATTTAAATTAAATTGATTCAAAATACTAAAATATTTAATTCTAATATATATATATATATATATATATATATATATATATATATGTATATGTATATCAATGTTTAGTTGCAGGATTTTAATAGGCCTATGTCTCTTATAAAATGAATTACGGTATATATTAAAGACGGGTTACAGTCTGTGCTGCGCATGTGCGATTCTTTTTGTTTTGGTAGACTACTTATCTTCGTTTCCATGGTTTCTAGTTCGATTGCATAATATACGCGCGATTCTATATTTGTTGATACAAGGAGTGGGAATACACAGTTTCGAAGAGATTTTCAACGATTTGTGACTTTTATGAAGTGAAATCCGATTAATAACAAATCATTGAAACAATATGAGACGAAGGAAAGAATATTACGCCAACAAAGATGCCTTTAAAGTGTGTTTATTTGAAATTCAGTCAAGCGCTTCGCCATGTCGTTATATGTTTGCCATGTATGTTATACATTTGATTATTTCGTTCTCCTGAGTCGAGACTGGATCTCTAATTCGCTGTGAATTTGTGACAATTTTTAAGCTAGGGCAATTACATTCATTTACTGTCTTAGAAAATATGGGATCTCTGAGTTTTATAGTTCAACTTGTTCAAGACATGTATAGACTATTTATAGTACTTGAAATCTAATTTAATCACCTCAGGCTCAGTACTAGATTAAGATTCAGTCAAGGATAAAATTGATTTCATCTTTATATGGTGAGCTGTTATCAAAATGCTACTGGGATTGAGTTATTGGATGATTATTGTTTTGTAATTCATAATCAGGCATCTCCAGATGAACTTTTTGGTAGCAGCATATATTTTTTTACACCGGACATGATTGTACTGTATGTTGGTTTTCACATGGGACCAGTCCTGTTGACCATACATTCAATCATATTGTTATATATTTTATAGCACTTTTGTGTGATTGCATATTAAAATTAATATCACTACTGCACTGGACAAAAATGTACTATGTTGAATGACATGGCATGATTGTTTGTGAACCTTCAAAAAATGCATAGTGTAATCTTTATAAAGGGTATATACCCCATGTAAATCTTTTTTTTGGAAACATTGATACTCAGATACTGTAGGTTCTCATTCATGGAAAAATTGAGGACAATTTGCAGATCACCACCACCATATTCATGGCTACACCCACCAAAATCTGGACTACTGCAACTGTAAATATTGTGTTCCCCATGCCGACAGGAAGAAAATATATGTGCTCTGTTAGATCAAGATAACATTGTATATGTAGAATACTGTTGTTCCAAGAAATTGTTTTGAGTCAGATGTTCTAAACATTGCCATGAACCCTTAATTGCACTAGCAATTTTCTTCGCAAATTTCTTCTCATGGTACATGTAGGAACATTGATGAAAATACAATAGTAACTGTATTTTCAGTTGTGACATTTATTTTGAAAAACATCATCACAGTCCTGAAGAAAGTTGCTAGTGTGAACAATAGTTACTGACAATACAAATCTTGTAGAAAGTTGCTGGTGTGAACCACATCTTGGCAATATCTGTTGCATGGCATCAATTAGCCACCCAGACAAAAGTGTTATTACTGTTATACCTAGTTGTTGTAAAAAATTCCATATTATAGCATATTGCTTTATACCACACTAATGATCAGATGTTCATACTTTACTACAATATAATATAATAAAATGCAATACATGTAATATCATTCATTGTTAAACATCTAATGAAACTCCCAAAACAAAGCAGATGTAAGGATTAGAGAATTTTTCCCCTGACTATGTTACATGATGGTAATGTTATCTCCACCAAAACTATCAGTATTTATATCTCAATGTTGGCCAGATAACTATTTTAGCCAGAATGTTAAAACTGCTATACTACATTTTTGTTCACATGGCATGAAACATGGTGCTTGAAATCAGTTATCATATATCCATACAAAAAGATAATGAAATACATAAAGTAGCTACAGGAAATAGAACTAGAAAACATTTTATAGGTGGCTATTTACAGTGCGTCTACAGTAAGTGGGGCCACTTACAGAACACTAACCAATCACATTGAAGAACAGAAATTGAAAAAATCAACAAACGGTGCATTAGCCAATCAGCATTAGGCCAAAAACAATTTGAACAAATAAACGAATGTCAAACGGTAGAAATAGACTTGTAAAAGTAAACACTGCAGTTAATGGCTTCCTGAATCTTTCCTTTGATTGGACGAGCTTTAGTTTGATTAGATTTTTCTTTCTGTTCTGCAATGCGATTGGTTAGTGTTCTCTAAGTGGCCCCACTTACAGTAGATGCACTGTAAGGACATAATTTTCTGACTCTCAACCAGCACTGGATAATATTCCCAAGTCAATCAAACTATTCTCAACTCAATCAAATTATTCTAACTCATAAACAATACTTGTGCTCTTATGTAATGTGAATTGTTATTATAAGGCAGTACATTCTTCCATCTTTGTTTCATCAGCATCCAATCTGTATTGTTTCTTCTATATTTATTCCTCTCTTTAAATTTGTTTCTGATTGGTTAACCACTATATGGTTGTTATAACCACATCCCCACACTCATCACAATGTTTATTCGATGTTAGTGTTGTACAATCTGTAATGTTTCCATGAGCTCAAGGTATAAACCTATTATAGTACAGCATAATAGAAATTTTATTCAGTATGTTCAATCATGTCGTGTAGAAAAATTCAATATATTCTGCTACAAGAAAGTTCATCTGGAGATGCCTGATTTATGAATTACAAAACAATAATCATCCAATAACTCAATCCCAGTAGCATTTTGATAACAGCTCGCCATATAAAGATGAAATCAGTTTTATTCTTGACTGAATCAAGCTATAGTACTGAGCCGAGGTGAAGTACTACAAATATACATCAATAATACATGTCTCGAACAAGTTGAATTATAAACTCAGAGATCCCATCTTTTCTCAGACAGTAAATGAATAAAATTGCCCTAGCTTAAAAATTGTCACAATTTCACAGCGAATTAGAGATCCAGTCTCGACTCTGGAGAACAAAATAATCAAATGTAAAACAAATATTTACCTTTATATGACAGTATATAAACTTCGACATGGCGATGCGCTTGACTGAATTTCAAATAAACACAATTTAAAGGCATCCTTGTTGGCGTAATATTCTTTCTTCTCATATTGTTTCAATGATTTGTTATTAATCGGATTTCACTTCATAAAAGTCACAAATCGTTGAAAATCTCTTCGAAACTGTGTATTCCCACTCCTTGTATCAACAAATATAGAATCGCGCGTATATTACGCAATCGAACTGGAAACCATGGAAACGAGAGATAAGTAGTCTACCAAAACAAAAAAATCGCACATGCGCAGCACGGACTGTAACCCGTCTTTAATTTACAAACACGAACTTTTAATAGAAAAATGTGAATATTTACCATTATATAATAGGTATATACTATTATTATATACACAAGGTCTGGATATGAGGTATTCTGGTTAGCAAATAAATTTTTAATATTTAAAATGGTTAAAAATATATATTTTTGAAAAAATAATCGGCTGAAAGAGCGAAGATAAAAACATAAACAAAATAGAAAAATATTGAAAATATTCGAAAAGCAAAGTCTGTGAATATAGACCTGGTGTATATAATAAAACAGTTATTCCACTCACTCTCATCGAATATGAGCGATAGCCGATTCGGCGCTATTCGACTCGAGTTCGTAGAATAACTGTTAAATAGCTATATAATATATATGATATGTTTGTTTGATAACATTCACAACTTATTGTACAACTCAATTTCTGTTTTTATGAGAGGGAATTAATAACTTTTTATGGGTTTATGCCAGTGTTGTAACGAGTTGAGTCATTGACTTGGACTTGAGTCAACTCGAGTCACTATTTTCAGTGACTCCACTCGAGTAAACAGCCCCAAATGACTCGGACTCGACTTGCTGTTTTTGCCATAAATGACTTGAGTCAACTCAGCTACAACTTGTACAGAGTAAATTCATCAGAATTATTGTGATTGTATTGCTTGGGAAAATCAATGAGCCCTGTAAGCCATGAGAACTTCGAAAGACGAAACTTTATCAGAACATATATGTGATTTGCATAGAATATATTGCTGGGGCCGGTTGTTCAAATGTGGATTAGCGCTAATCCAGGTTTAAAATTTAACCCACTGTTTTAGTTTGCATATTTCTGCATGTCCATTTATTTCAAAATGTCAGAAAAGAAAACTTCTATTGATCCAAACATGATTTGTGAAGAAATATTTCCAAATTTATAAACAAGCTATTAGGGAGTTTCCTTTGAATTTCAAGTTAACCTAGGATTAAGCTAATCGGCTTTTGAACGGCCGGCCCCTGACGGGCATACCTATATTGCATTTCTGTTTTTAGAAACAACATTAGTGCCACAGTTTTTAAAATGGAGTCTCAAAAATTTTTTGTACTTCTGTTAATTCTGACAGGCTATTTTCATTTTTGGTATTTATGAAGGGCTATATAATTTCAAATTAACTTAAAAAGCGTGGTTAATTAAATTAAGTCTATTCTTTGTTAATTCTGACTATACAGTTGCAAGTTATGCTAGTTGTATGTATGTACATTCGGTTTAAACGACTAAAGTAATTAGTTTAAAACGCAAATTTGATTAATATTTTCCGACTGCAAGCTACACTGTTAATTTCGAGGAGTCAAATTGACTCCAAAAGTGGAGTAAATAAAAAAGGTACAGAACGACTCCTTTTTTGGAGTAAATTTTACTCCTTTATTTACTCCATTTTTGGTGTAAATTTTACTCCATAAGTAGAGTTGTTTTTACTCCTCAAAGAGTAAAAACAACTCTACTAAAGGAGTAAAATTTACACCAAAAATGGAGTAAATAAAGGAGTAAAATTTACTCCAAAAAAGGAGTCGTTCTGTACCTTTTTTATTTACTCCACTTTTGGAGTCAATTCGACTCCTTTGGAGACAAAATGACTTCTATATATCGGAGTAAAGAAAAGTCTTTAATTAACTTTAGAAATCAATAAAGACATTTTTCGAGTCAAAATAATTTATTATCCCTACAAGTAAGGTATATTATAGCAGGAAATACAATTTGCTGTAGCATAATATAATGATATACTCTTACGCCCTATAATATTTTAATGAAGTTCTAAATTGATTAGAATGATATCATGAATACATGTGGAATACAATTACAAGCCTGTCAGCATGAATTGAACCTGTAGCCCTGCAATTCTACCGCAGCCCTCTGACTTAAAGAGCCCTTTTGCCAAGAGGTAACCACAAGTTGCTGTATATATAGTATATACCATGGTGGTGTCATTGGTAGTGTATTAAATAAACTGCCCAGGATGACACTAGTATTATATACATGAACTCTTGGTTACAGTAGAGCTTGATTGACTCTCAGGGCGATGGACTCTTAGGGCTTCAGGACCCTTGACGGTTGAAAAGCTGATCAGAATCACCTGTAGGGCAGCAGGTTCCATTCTCAGCCCAGTAAAGGCTATTACATAGTTATCGTTCAAAAAATTTACATTTACAGAAAAGCTTTAACCCATTAAGTGGCAGCACTCTCTCCTTAATGAGCAAAAATTGTCTGACCACATTAGACAGAAAAAATAAAAAAGTAAAGCAAATTGCCACTTAAAGGGTTAATATTCTGTTCAATGTAGAATATTTACAAGTAAAATATACTGCATGTATTAAATGTATGTAGTGTCACTGCTCAATCAAACATGTCAAGCAAGTGAATTAGTAAAAATTTAGTACAAAACAAGCTGTATACCACAAGTCGGCAACTCCATCCCTTGCATGGTTTGGTAATTCACAAAAATGCTCTCCAGCAAAAGAATAACATTTTCCAAATAGACCATGAAGTTCTTAGAATGCCATTATTGATTACATATAATACCACTTGTTTAGACAACTTGCCTTCTCCTGGGAAGCTTTTGTTAAATCCATAAATTAATGACAATCCCTAGTAAGAAAAATATATATAAGGTTGATATTTAACAGCAGCAAATTATTGATTGATGTTTGTGATGTTACTCTGAGTGTACATCCACACCGGGCAAGCTGAAAAGTTTGGCCACGGTGGGAATCGAACCTGCGGCCTTTGGAATACTAGTCCAATGCTCTGCCAACTGAGCTACATATTTTGGAACTGAGTCTAGTTCCTTCGATATCAGTGTACAGTGTTATTCAATGATACGATTATTTTGTGTGTGTTGGTGTCATGTACTCAGGTGAATATATAATGTTTGTGATGTTACTCTCACTGAGTGTGAATCCACACTGGGTAAGCTGAAAAGTTAGCTTGGCCACGGTCACAGGTTCGATTCCCACTGTGGCCAAGTTAAATTTTCAGCTTGCCCGGTGTGGGTGCACACTCACAGTAACATCACAAACATCATATATCCACCTGAGTACACATAACACCAACACACACAAAATAAAAATTATTGATTGATTGACAATGAATTTGCTATTTTTGCATGGTTGTTTGCATATACAAAGCAAGAAATACAAAATTCAAATGCTTTTACTCATTTAATGTAAGCATGCAATTGAACTAACATCATCCAAATGAATACAACTTTTCTGGTAAAGGGTGTTTAAAATAGAGGTGCATAATTGACCCAAAATTCATTGTCCCAAAATCTTGCTAATGCTAAGCTAGGATTTTCCATATAAATTATATACAATCACCCACGATTTGGCACGGTATTACCCCTGGGCCCAGCTGGGTAAAAAGATCTCTGTGATTGTTTTTGTCAGTTTATACATTTCGAGACTGTCTGCAAAAGTATGAGTGATTGATCACTTGTTGGTTCACTTTATTGGTAAATGTGCTTGTACTATATAACTCAGTCTGGGTGATTTGTTTTGGCAAGCCTGCCCATCTAAAGAGGCTCATGTAACCAGACATTCATCCAGGGAAAGCGAGCTATTGCCAGGTTACCTGGGTGGCTCGCCTCTATATAAGCAGCCCCTTACACGTATTTTAGGCTGACTGATAGCCGATAGGAGGGCTACCATAGCAAGCACAAGCCATACACTGGGTAATATTAGATGGCTATTGCAATGCTGTCAAATGTGACTGCATTTCAAAAAGATCACATATATATATTAAAGTATACATATTTAACACGAAATACAACATACATGTATATCACACAAATAAAGCCCCGTTTACACGAGCAAATTTTATTTGACAAATTTCATATGTCAGAGATATTTTGCTCGTGTAGATGATAAATTTGTGACAAATTTATTGTGACAAATGCATTTGAACAACAAATGCTTTTGATGAAATTTGTCAAATAAAATTTGCTCGTGTAAACGGGGCTAACAACACATATAAGTAGAGACTGTAGATTAGACTTATGGACTTCTGCTAATACAAATTAATCGAAAATTAAAACTGAACGTCTAGATTGGCAAATCGGCGGCGAAGCGACTAAAATACAGGCCTTCATCTTCGATTTAAAAATATAACTATACAGTATATCAAGTAACTTTCCGCACACAAATAAGTAAATACACAATAAACATACCTTTGAAAACAAATTCCATGTATCTTATTAGGTCTTTGGAACTTTATAAGTAGAAAATTTGAATAAATATCATTCCCTTTGAATACCTTGCTCCCGAAGGATTGAACTTGGCGCTTGGTCTTTGTATGAACCAGATCGAATTACTACAACACGTGATATATTCTAAGCATGCTAATTGGTTGAAAATCTGGAACTTCCACTTGTTGCAAATTATATTCAACAGAATTCAGCAGCAGAACATTCCACACGTTCAAATTACAGATTTAGGCAGCAAATAAAAAAATATACATGACTCGCTGACAATTTCTGGCTACATTCGATCGCCGCGTGGGACGGAAGCCGATATACAGTATAATACATCAATGGCATCAATCTGACTTGGCAACATTCGAGTACGTAAAATTCGAGTACGTATAAACGTAAAATTTAAAAAAAAGACTTTATATCTCGAACTTCGTGCTTTTCGCATCTGACTGTATTCAATACTTTAATAGAGTATAGCCTCCAGCAGAAAAACTCTTGGATTCTCAGGCACATTAATGATATATTTTAATAATTTACTCCAGATCCAGAACAATTTTACTCTTTTTTGGGAGTTGAAACGACTCCTGGAGTAAAATTAAGGAGTACAAATTACTCCATAATTTCTACTCCTAAAAGCTAGTTTAGTTTACTCCTCCAGCGAAGTTAAATTGACTCCTGATGGAGTAAATTGTAGAATGCGCGCCGAAGTGGAGTAGTTTTAACTCTATTTTGGGAGTAGATTTTACTCCACAATTTTTACTCTCCCGAGTTGAGTATAGTTTTAACTCCTATGGTGGAGTTAAAATAACTCCTTGAAATTAACAGTGTAGGATAGCTCAAGTCAAGTTACAACACTGGTTTATGCGCCAGGAATTGACAATCTAATGCATGTTCACAATTTTGTGTCCGTAAAATGAGGTTATTTTATTATTATTATTAATATTTCAAGGTATTTAAGACGAAAAATTGGCTAAGGAACAAAACTGAATAATTAAATTTCCTACTTTTGAAAATTTTCAGCAAACAAATTCAAAACGATGATTTTGTGTGCCAAATACAAACCATCACTCTCCAGACGGTTGCCATGTTGGACGTCAAGAGAAATTCTTCCGGTACTGCGATAGGCATTAGTTCCAGGTATAATAGAGGAATTTTATTCGAGAGGTAACACAAATCGCTGTGACAGCAGCATCCAGTGAATTCCCAGGGTCTGAAATTTGCAGTATTCCGATATTCACAGGATACCAAAAATTTGGTTTTGGATACCAAACTATGAATGATACTATCCCCACTGAATACTAAGAAAATTCCAAACATTAAAAAAATGTTACACCTTTGACGGGCTCCTGATAGTTTTTCCTCACTGAGGACTAGAATATAGAAGTTTATTGAAGGATTATGTGGATTTTTAATACTGTATTTAATAATTGTTTATTTGTTGTTAACTTTTGAGTCTCCTTGAGTTGTTATTGTAATTTGTAACAGTGAGAGTTACGGAAACTTATTTGGATGGGACGGGGTATACTTGTGGTACTGCTAACCAGTGTCCAGAAGTGGGATACTCAGGACTGGATTCTCAGGAGGGATAGTAAACTTTGAATCCTGGAATAACACCTTCTGTGGTCCCCACAACTATAGTGTGTATTCAGTTTTTGGTCTCCACAAACTATGATACACAGGTATACGTCTAATTAGTGTCTTTGGTGACTTGTGGAGACCGAAACCTAAATACACACTATAGTTGTGGGGACCACGGAAGTTGTAGCCAGTCCTGTAGATCTGGGTATGAGTAATAATATTTTGTAAGCAATAGGGATCAGTTAATTTCCATTTATTTTGAAGTTGTTGCGAAACATAGCTGGCAGATGCGGTAACTGCGCTGCCCCCTTACCTTTGAGTTTAGCCATTTATAAAGCAGTGGCGAACATTTCATGAAATATTGCTTGGGGGTGCGAATTTAGGTTACCACATATAACCGTCTTTTCAATCCTGGAAATCTCAATACCTAAAACCTTTCTGACTTGAATTTCATGCAAATGTTCTTAAATTAGTCTATCAAGGCTTTCCTGGTTGTAAAATCGTTGATACAGTTAGTTACACAGTCAGTTAATTAGCTATCACTTAAAGCCTCGTGAACAATTAATAGTGGGCGACTGTCACCTTGCCCCCCCCCACCGGTGTCCGCCAACAGCTACATGTATACAGCGGGTCGTGGGCACGGATTTGCTCAGTTATGTACTGTCAGTGTGCTTGATAAACCGATGTAAATTGAGACTGGTTGGTTCTCTCCTTTCCTTCGAAGGATTTTTCCACGTGCTCCGGTTTTTCTTCGACCTTAGTAAAAACTAGCCCTTGGGCACTATATGACCACCATCTAATAGTACTTAACATATTTTAGTCAGTATAAAGTCAGTTTAATGAATCTTGATTTCAAGTAATTTTATTTGAGAAAAACGTGACTTTAATAGCTGAGTTAAAAGACCAACGATTTTTCCCACAAAAAGGATAATCAATTTTGTTCACTGTAACACTGACATCTTATTTTACTTTGCAGTCAGTGTATTTAGCCAAGTACAACATTATGGAAAAGTCACCGCGACCAGGTACAATTCATATTCGATATTTGTGATGTTCTTCCCGCATAAATTATCCTTGTATGTACTAATTCTTGGGTTTCATATGACGTCACAGAAGTGACGGGGGTCAACTCTAAAACAAAACACGGTAATCAGAGTGAGTCTCAGTCTTGGTGAGTAATCAGAGTGAGTCTTGGTGAGTAATCAGAGTGAGTCTTGGTGAGTAATCAGAGTGGGTCTTGGTGAGTAATCAGAGTGAGTCTTGGACTCTTGGTGAGTAATCAGAGTGAGTCTTGGTGAGTAATCAGAGTGAGTCTTGGTGAGTAATCAGAGTGAGTCTTGGTGAGTAATCAGAGTGAGTCTTTTCTTGGTGCACGACTCAGAAAATCCGAAATTTGTTTCTTTGAATTCCGGCGTGAACGATCATAGTATAATTTTATATATGCTGAATCTGAAATGAATATACAGTAAACGAGCCGAAGACAATGCAAGGTAAAATTAAGGTTATAACTTAAACTACACAACGTAGTTAATAGATAACTACTTTATGAGAAGCATATAGGTGTCATATCAATATAAAATTTATGCAACAACATTCGCTAATAGTTAGCTCAACTTAGCTGTGGAAACGTGAAAACTGTAGTGTGAATTGCAGGGGCGTAGGAAGCTTCTAAAAGTTGGGGGGCAGGTTTTGAGAGATACTTTTCGAAAAAAAAGGCATCTAAAAATTTTTTACCGCAAATGTCGGGGACAAGGGGGGGGGCAGGTCATCTCAAAAAAATTTTCTGGACATAACAAAAAATTTTCCGGATATATATCACATTTTTTCCTAAATATGAAAAAAATTTCCGGATATACAAAAAATTTTTCTGGATATATGATATTTTTCCCGGAAAAGAAAAAAATTTTCCGGAAATAACATAGATTCAAGTTTTCAAAAGTGCCCTTTGGGCAAAAAAATGGAATCTTATTGACATTTTTCACGCAAGAAAAGGCACTTTGCTCCCGGAAAAAAGGCACTTGGCAAAACTTGGGGGCCTGGCCCCCGGTCCTTACGCCCCTGAGTGTGAAGTATGATATTGTAAT
>CACRXK020014567.1:0-12971 GCA_902702795.2 Paramuricea clavata
CCTATACTGTGTCGTAACTGTAATTGAAATTGTAGAAGTTTCACCAAACGATACTTCGTAACTGTAAGCAAACAACCTATCTATCAGTATCAATAGAAACTTTAAAAGGCTTAATAAAACTCATTAAGTAATTCTATGAGCGAGACTTGGTGCGCATATACAGTTTATGAATTGTGTATATATAAATATATATCCCTGATAAAACGTATAGGGACACTTCGTACCAGATATAATAACAAATACTTTGCTAAATCTTTTCGGATATCATTCCTTTTGCATTCAGGGTGGGAGGGTGAATGGCGATAGCTATAATTTATTATAGGAGATTCTGTGCAATATTTTGGCTCAACAAACAGGTAGTCGTGAAGCCAAAAAAGTGCGCTGTCGAGTGTCGATTCCAAACAATTTTGTCAGTCGCTTTTGATACCTCTATTTTACAAAACAGTATACCGTTTCCTTTTTATATTACAACAATTCAATGGCATATTATAAGAATATTGTAAATATCTGAACCAGAGGCAGAGCCAGGACAGAAACGTACGTATGAAATGAAAATATTGCGCCCGAACCCCGAGAGAATATTAAAAACGCAAATATTTCAAACCATACGGTCATACGTTTTCGTTGCTTGATTTGCTGACTTGTCTGTTAGTACAAGAATCTACATTTTACCATAATATAATTTAAAACGGCAAACAGAAACCAATTTAGCAAGAATTTTGAAGAATATATGATTCTCAAAGATTATTGTACAGCACGGCCACTCCTTGCAATCGAAGTGTGAAGTGCGGAAGTGGAAACATGTAATATGAGACCTTTCCATCCCCCTCTGAGGCTATCAATTTTCTACGGGTCACGTGACCAGCGTCCACCAGGGTCTTTGCTTCCCAAGAGCAAATACCCTGGGAACGAGGTTGTTCCACGATAGACAAGTGTTGTCATTTCATCTGTTGTCAAACACGTTTCCCTCTGTGAACTCGACGTTCAATTGTGTAATATTTTTCTGGAGAAACTCAATTCTGCGTTGAGAAGAAATGAAGATAGTAAACGCTTTCCAACTACACGTTGTTAACGGAATTATTATTTTAATAAAATTATAGTATATCTGGTATCGTAGAATATTGTCTCTATATTGACTCTTTGAAGACTGCGCATTACGAGTCCAAAATCAACTAAAACCGCTTCATTAGTAAGATTAGATTCGCTGCACTTGCCTGGACATGTCGGTTTAATTAAATTGAATGTGCGGCAGACCAATATATAATCATAAGAAACGGACAGTAATGTGCATCCATGCATGACAACACTTTAATATGGGCCATATGGCGATACTTTTTTATACTGTGTATTATGCAGTGGATTGGTTTATCGGGTAGATTAAACGCATCTGATAGGTTTATGGTAACGGTAGTCAAAATTTGAATCTCTCATGCAAGCTTTGAACACCAAAGTTTGCCCAAAGCTCTGACATTTTACTAAAAAATTCCCCAAGTCATTTTACAAGGTATAAATTTCATACCTGCATCACAAAGACGATTGAGATCACGTGACCTATTTCTGCGAGACGCATGTTTCTAGCATGTAACAAAACGCTGTGGGGATAACAGGTGGGGATATAGATTCATGTCTCGCTAATAGGGTTAGCGATTAGGGTTAGGGTGGGGATTAGGGTTAGCATTATAAATAGTGAGACATGAATCTATAAACATGCACAGGTGGGAAAATTGTGGTCGCTGACCAAAGTTATGGCGGCCGCTTTCTTTTTGCCAGCAAAAATTGTGAAAACGGAGGTGAAAACAACAAAAACACAGATTTCGCTACGCTGTTTCTCGTACTGCAGCAGAGAGAAAACAAAAGAAAGCTAGCAGATGTAAACGTTAATAAACGTTAATCATGCAAGAATACAATTACTTGTCGCAATCGTGAAATTAGCAGTCAAGAATTCTTCGCTGAAACATGGCCGAAAATGACGTTTCTTGCAAAATATGTGTGTTTTCTATGGCAAATAACCTCGAGTATGAACTTAATATTGATGGAATATTACTTGAAATTTGTAGTACATGCGTTTGTTGTCCTGCAGGACAAAGTATAAATATTTGGTTTTTGAGTGATACTGTGCGCCAACGATCATCGTCAAATTTCAGTATGTGAGGTATTTTGCTAAAATTGTTTGTTTTTCACCTTAATTTTCTCATATATACAGGTTGTGCCAATGAAATGTGATTAGGTCAGAAGATGTGCTTTTCTTTCTAGTTTTTGTTAATAGAATGTAAAATCGCCTAAAAAATGAAGTACTGAATTTTGGCAACTTTCATGTGCAAGTGTGATTTATACGAAAAAGTCGACTCAGAAAATGAGCATCAGAATGAACATTTTGCTCCGTATTTTGCTACAATATTATTTTAGGTTTTCAAAGTATTGGAAAAAGATATAAACATAGCAATCAGATTTTTCCATGACCCTCATTTCGAAGCGCAAATTTTTATTATTTTTAAACACAACTTTCGCTCGTTCAAAATCCTGTAAACACGAGTTTTGTCATGTTACAGGTTATGCCAACGAAATATCGCTGTTTTACATTAAATTTCAAAGCATTTTTAAGTTGGTATTAAATTTCTTGACTTTGTAAAAAATGAAGAAGTTTTAGTATTTTTGGTTTGAATTTCACATTTTATTCAAGCTATCAGACGATATTTTACAAGAAAATGTTTTGCTCTGTTTTGTTTTGCACTGAAATAATCGATATTAATAGTTTACATTGTAAAATATATGGCAATATAGGAAATCAAAGTATTACTGCAACATGTTTTGTCAGTGAATCCAATTTTTGTGGTGATTTGTGGGCTTAAACAGCCGCTGCTAAATTGTCTTTCGAAGGCTTCGTTCATGTTGTTTATGTTTTTGAAATCAACCAAGTCCGCTGAAAACCCGAGCAGTTTTCGCGCATGCTCAGTCAATTTTCCCACCTGTTTGTGGGGATAGATTTTGTCTTTAACATTATTAGTGAAATTATTAGTGACATTATAAGCAAACGAAGTTTTTCTCAATACTGACGTCACCCGAAAATTGCTGCAACCAATTTTGGTGGCATTATTATATGCATCGTAGCCCTCGTGTAAGAAGCAAAAAACTCTAAAAACTTAGGTTTTGTCACATGTATTAAGATTATCACAAACTGGCACAAACACAGTTTTTAAGCCAGTCCCCAATGTGACGTCTGCGTTGACAAAAACGTCGCTTACTTAAGCTACCTATTATTTGAAATTAACATTACCTCGCGATTCTCAAAATAAGCCAAGCAGTTCTTTCGTAGATCTAATTTAAACCAACGGGGCAACCAGTTCTTTCGAACATCTAAATGAACACAAAGAATGTGTCACGGTAACAAGGAATTCAGGCTTTCTGGCATCCTTGTGTAGAAAAGTAGGATAAAAGTAGGACTAGAATTTTAGAAAAAGTAGGAATAAAGTAGGAAAATGTGTAGAAATTTTGTAGGACAAAAGTAGGAGTTTTTGGAGATGCAAATAACACAAAAATATGCAAAATTGGCCCCCTATGATATATGTGGTAAGGAGTGGACCATTAGATATAAGTTGTGTGAATTTTTGGTGCTCACTATATTTTTTTTTGTACTCATTCATCTCTGAATGAAATCTCTAGATCTTCATTAATTTATTGATTATGATTCTAGAAATGCTATGGAATTTTATACTCGGAAAATGTACTTCTTCTCTTCCTGGTACACAAATAGAGAATAAAAATTACGAGTCCTATAGATCTAATTGCGAGAGCTGTAACATACTGATTCCCCAAGCGGTCCCCCTTAACGTTTTTGAAGTTAGGTATTGCGGTGCCTAAATGAAGTTTGGCATCGCTTTATATTCGCTACGTAAGTTTGCTAGTGTGTAAGCAATCATAAGCCTTGGTATGCAACCTCGTACCCAGGGTCTTTCCTCTTGGGGAGAAAAGACCCTGGTCGCGTGATCTGCTAATATCTAGCAGATTTTTAATTAGCAATCCAAGATGAGGTCAATAAATATTTGATGCATTTTGTACGATTGTCATAAAGGAATCCAAGATAGTTAATTAGAAATCTGCTAGATTCTAGCAGATCACATGACCAGTGTCTACCAGGGTCTTTTCTCCCCAAGAGGAAATACTCTGGGTACGAGGTTGCTTGGTATGTACAGCTAATTTAATACACCTTTCTTATAATCAAGTCAAAGGCGGAAAAAACACTTAATGCAATTCATTTGATTAGCATAAATGAGCTGACATGCATGCATATACAATTTCATAATAAAAAACACGCACAATGTGCTATTCGCGCTTAGAGGTCGAAGGTTTTCACAGGACACGAACCTTTATTGAATTAGCTGTATTCCAAAATAATTTGTCGTCGCACTTGTGGTGTACTTGTTATGCGCATGCTCCAGGCAACCGCATGCACTGTAGTGCTATGTCTGGTTCTGGAAATACACTCGGTCATAATACCTAATTGGTACGTTTAAGAGGAAAGAACAACCGGTTTTCGTACACCACTTGTGTCAAATCACTCGACTACAAGTGATAACGGACCTGTTATTACCACTACAAAAACATATAATAGTGAATCGTCGTGGTTTGAAACGGAGTATTTTCACCTTGTTGGGCGCTGACAACACTTTGTGACGTAAGATATCCCTGATGAAGACACTAGACTGGAGTTTCGAAACGTCGAGTGGTGAAAATATAATGTATTTGGGGATTGCTTTAGTTTAATCCGACCGTAAACATGTGTCCCTCAAAAATTGTTGTAAGATACATGTTAACTGGATTGTGACAAAATTTGGAAAATCAAAAGCGTGCAGTGTTGTGTTGATACATGTGTATTAGGCTATATCAAGTTGCATACTGTGTTAATTAGTAATCATGCGATGTTGATATCATTATATGAGACGTTCTGAATCGTTTTCTCTAAATTCTGACTTAAGTCGTGTGCATGGGAGTACTGCCTGTCTATATGCACGGTTGGATAACTACGAATAGAGAATAATATTGTGGATGTCAGCTTACTTCCTTTTTTAGTTAAGAAACCACAGCAAATAATTGGTGTAACTTGTATATCTTTCTCCTCCCGCCAATTTATTCCTAAAAAAACAAATAGGAAATATTTATTGACGCACGTTGAAAGAATTACTTTTTTCAATACGACTTTCAGTTGTACAATGAGCGTTCTTACGAACAAAATCGGACAAATAAGATACCACTTCCAGTCTAAATCACATTTTTTTTCACTTCTATATATGATATTTCCTTAGGATTTTCGAGAACTCCATTCCTTTGCTGGAAGTTCGCAATGTTGTTTCGGTACTAAACAGGCCTAGAAAATACATTTATCTTCCAAAATTCCCTGTGTAAATCAACTATAAAACGTCGTGCATATGTAAATTTCAAGGAACGAGTGGACTATGATGGCATCATCTCGACTTTTTCAAACAATAAGTAAATTTTGTGGCATTCCTGTGTATAAGATAACAAAAATTTCCTGCGAAGATATTTTGTTAAACATTTCTTGGCAGTGGTGCCGCTGGCCGGACATTTCCCAGCACTGGTACCGAAAATAGAATAAAAAATACCATGTCTTGATGGTTATACCATCATGTTTTGCGCACGAATATACTTCTATCTTTGATCTCGACCCGAATCACATCTCTATCCCTCAATTGATAGATTGGGATCTTTATTTAACCACGAAATCCATTTCATAATATAAAAAGATATGCACTCTTCCATGGAGACGTGTGATCATAGTATCTAAACTAATTATACGGTGTTCAATTATATCGATAACAAGTACTAAGAAACTACTAGAAAAATGTTAACTAAGTAATGAGTGACTTAGTTCAGCGAATGACTGAGCCCTGCCCTGGTAATTTCGACGGATATATGCTATTCCATAAGGTTGCACCTCTATGTATAAAAAACATTTTTTCAGAGATTCATGCAGTCAAGGGTTTTACTGGACAAATAACTCGGGACCGTATTATTTGCAGTTCTTTACATAAATGTTTTAAACTGTTGAGTATATGTCTACCCGTCAGATAATCCAAATTAATAACTTTTAAATTTGAGAGGAACGAATACTGCAGTCTGATAACCTAGACCCTCAGCATGAGTATATCTGCATGGTGTCAGTACAAATACCAAATCGGCATATACCCAAATCGCGTAGGTACAAATATCCCATCGGAGATTATCATAGTACCATACTATCATATTAACGTAGAGAGACTTTGCCCGACTGTATAGTGGGGGATTGTTTAGTTGAGTACATGCATGCAGGACGATCGAAGACTTGTTCTGTTTTACACATGCAGGTATGCATGAAATTTAATTATGCTGTGTTATAGCCTGTGTAAGAGGCGTTAAACAAACTTTATTCAAACAGAGCTACTAGTATACTGGTAGACGGAATACAAAACATATTAAATTTACATTGACATACCAAAAGGTGGAAGCTATAATAAGCATTAATTTAAAGAAATCAGAAATCGTATTATTTGAAACAGCATTCCAAAGACGCGCATAGATACTTAACATCAAATTGCATGGTTATTAAAAAAATATTTTAGAACAATTTGACGAATATCCATATCTTGGCATAAATATTCATTATACTGGAAATTTTAGACAAGCTCAAAAAATGTCTCATAATAGATCTCTATACGACTAGTTTATACCATGATGGTTTATTTAAAAAGGTCTTCAAATAAATATTCCTGTGAAAGCACTTCTAAAGTTTCAGTAGTGATATCTCCTGTTCTACTATACAATCATGAAATTTGGGGTCCGTACTTACTAGGTAAAATAGATTTAAGATTGAATTTTCAAACGAATTCTGTGGGTACACTCAAAATCGGCAAATTTAGCCGTTTGTGCTGAACTAGAGAGAATGCCTCTAATTGTACAAACCATTATAAGTCTACGATATTGACTGAAATTGAAATTTTATAATAGGCAATTCCAGCTTTTAGTTTATGCGTGCAGGGGATGATGGGAAGTAAGGTATCACCCCCTGCATGCATAAACTAAATGCTGGAATTGCCTATTAGAGGCATTCTCCCTAGTTCAACACAAACGGCTAAATTTGTCGATTTTGAGTGTACCCCCATGCAGAATTCGATTGCAAAATCTTAAATGAAGTTTTTCAATATCATTTGAAATTGTCTTTTTAGTTAACACAGTATAAACAATATCTAACCTTTGTTATCAAGATAATCACATAAACCATTGAACATTTGAGATTTTCTCATCACATTTGTCACGCCAGCTTTCTCTTCTCGAAACTCAGCCAATGCTGTTGTGGGGAAAAAAACAAAAACGATTTTTTAAGGAAAATTTACAACGGATGCAGCACTCTCACAACTTCGCTGCAGAATCATTCCCATATGTTCTTGTATATGTACTAAGCCTAAGGTGATGCCATGCAGGCTACCAACTAAGGTACAGTATGAGTAAATAGTGTTTTTTTTAAATAGAACAATAGATTTATTAATACGTATCATTTCAAGCATGCGTTATACATTATTATTATTATTTTTAAAAATATATTTATTAATTGTTTTATTAATGGCAGTACGTAAGTCCTCAATCAAGTTATTCACGAGGCCGAGGGATCCGTGCCTCGGAAGTTGCCAGGGAGATGTTGGAATCCCCGAATATGGGCCGATGTATTGAAGATCTACTTCCACGAATGCACATTATTGAAGATCTTAACGATGCAAACGACATTCTACATCGTAGTCAACCTATGGTCGCGGAATATTTTTGTTGTCTCTTATTGGATATCATATCCGCAAGGCATTTATAAAACGTTTCAGCCTCCCTTCCCATGCCGCCGGTCGTTGATAGAACTAGAGGCGTGAAAACACCACGTTCGACATTCCTAATTCTCTATGAGTAAATAGTCAAGACTTTAAGCCTGTTTTCCACTTCAACCGTACCGTACCGTACCGTACCGTAGCATTTTCTTTTGTGTCGAAGTCATTAATTCCACTCTAGTGGTCAGGAAATAAAGAAATACGCTACGCTTCGCTACGATTGAATTGGAAAACCGGCTTTAGGCATTTTGTTCGATAGGACTAAATGTTAAAAGACGGAAATCCCGATGCTCCACTGACAAACTGCTCCAGGACAGATCTATACATGTACATATAAAAATCATCACTCAAAATTTTCGTCTGAAATCATTTTAAAGTTTAAACGCATTTCGAGTTCATGCAGGGCGAGAAATTTGTTATGCGCTTTATTAATGGTCTAAATATCAGAGAATTTACTCAATTTTAAGTCCTTTAAGTGGTTGATGAAACTTTCATTTTTTGGCACCAATGCCTATCACAGCTTAATTCACGCATTTACCTAATTTGCATACCGCTATTTTACTTTTTTTGCAATAACAGTTTAGTGTAGAGTAATTTTTCTGATATTTGGACCATTGATAAAACACAACAATTATTTCGCCCATGAACTCAAAATGCGTTTTAAACTTTTAAATTTCGCGCGCAAGGTATTTTTAATGCTGCTAAAGGTCCAGACACACCGAACCCAATTCGACAACGCGGCGCGATTTTTCTATTTTCACTGACCGATAACTTTGATCCTAGTTTAAATTTTCCAAATATTTAGAAGCGCTATATAACATTTCGAGTTATTTGGTCTACATATCTTTTAAAATTTGCTCTCATTGGCAGTTTTATTAACTTTCAAAAACTAAAAAATCGCGTCGCGTTGTCAAATCGCATCCGGTGTGTCTGGACCTTAAAGGCCTAACTCTACGACGAGCGAAATGCGAAACATTTCGTGCGAAAAGGTTGAACGCATGCGCAACATGATTTTGGAATGTTTCTCTGCGAAATATTTCTCTTCGCCGGGTAGTTGAATTCGTTTCTACTCCGTTGCGAAATGGAAATAGTAAGCCAACCAAATGCTTGTGTTTTGGATGACAAAATAGCGAAACCAAGCAAATGCTTATGTTTTGGCGAATTTTTTCTTTACTGTGGAAATCATTACGAACGAGAGAAAATTTTCGCACAAGTGTGTTTTCGCGCGAAATTTTTCGCACTTCGCTCGTCGTGGAATTAGACCTTAAAGATGATACCCCCCGTGCTTTGGAAAATTTATCTTTACGAAAATTTTTTGTTTATTCCACATTATAGGTACCTAAACAATCTATATTTACCAAAATTGTCTACCTTTTTTATATACCCTATATAGTCTATATGCATGGAATTTGCAATTGTATCACTAAATCCATAACATACCCATATTATTCCATACTATATAAATTGCAATTAGTGTACGTCAATTGAATTTTCAACGAAAATACATGATTTCATATAGGCATAGTAAGCATTTTGAAAAAAATTTCCAGTGCAAACCTGTGTCGAAAATCTGTTTCGCTTTAGCTTTCTTCACATAGAACTTGCTTGAGCCAAACCGACGTATAATTTTACTGTCAGTTTCCGGGCGTCGATTTTGCAACAAGTTGTCGAGCGATTTGCTCTCTGTTGTACGCATACTGTTATTGCGGACTCCCCTCGTTTTCAGCGAACCTGTTTTGATTTCAAACCTTTCCGCCACATCAGTAACAAGTTCCTCAGCTCTTTCATTTCGAATTATGCCGGACATATCATATTCGACTGAGGATTCGGAATTCTGACCATCATCTTGGACGTTGACAATTTTTTGTCTCAGATCTTCGTGTTTGTTCAGCATATTCTACAATGGAAATGTTACTTTTTAACTTAATATGGCTCTGCCGTAGGGATGTTCGGTATGAGAAATTTACGGTATCAATATACCTGGAAAAATTATACCGATATTATCGGCGCATGTTAATTAGAGACGAAAATTGCTTTACGGCAATTTGAAGGAAATTTACATTTTGAAAAGAGAAGAATATAACATGCAAGTTCTACCTCCTCCACAGGCCGTGACGAAGTCCCTAATTTGTCAACACTGTAAGGATGGGGTACATGCCATATGAGCAAAAAACAACACATAAATTGTGCACGAAATGAGCAAATGCAAAATGAGCAACGGCAAAATAAGGAGGAATCCTGGCAAGCAAGCCACGGTTAACCCCCAGGCACACTGAATAATCAGTAGACACAACCGTAGGAAGCAATTTTGTATTGGAAGGGCTGATTAGTTAAGGGCGATTATTAGGTCATTATTTCTTTTTTAAAATTTTTTATTAGTTTTACAATAAGAAATTGAAGGCACAGACAACAGGACTATAATAAAGTCCAAAATTAAGTCCTGCCATACATGAAAATACTACGCTATACTATGCTATACTATACTATAAACAGTTATAAAATTAACAAAATACATAGCTAGTTACATATTTACGGTATTACACATAATTACATTCGTACAAAAACTCAGAACATGCACTTCTACGAACAAGACATAAAACAAGAACGACATTTAGAGCAAAACGTTTTCCAAGTCCTTGGCCTATTAACATCAAAACATGCATTAACTTCTTGAGTGTAGTGATTATAGAGTTTAAGTTTCAGTGACTGAATAGAGAGAGAGAATTTTATTTCTCCTGGCAGGCTGTTCCATAGTGGCACTATCCTATTGAAAAATAGGTTTCGGAAAGAAGATGTTCTGCAACGGTTTGGTCGGTATGAATCAGTAGAGCTAAAGCGAGTGTGATGATTAGTACAATTGTCTAGAATATAGTCTTCAAGTGTTAAGTCATAATAACCAGCTTTGCATTTATAGAAAAACGTAATATCTTTTATTTCGAACCAGTATGAAATAGGCAGTAGGTTAAGTTTCTTTAAACGGTTGGAGTAAGATGAGGTGAAGTCTTGAAGGATATACTTGGTCGCTCGTCTTTGGGCACTTTCAAGACAAAGAAGGTCCCTAGATGCTGTTTGGGGTGCCCAAATTTCACTGCCATAATTAACACACGTGTGTACGAACAAGTGTCAAATAGAGAGATCGTCGACAATTTATATCAGTTAAATATGTGCAGATACGTCGTAGAAATTCAAGCATGCGGTTTGCTTTGGAAACAATGTTGGAAATATGAGGCGATACCAAGATCCTTTTGAGTTGATTGAAAAGGGATCTGACTGGAGCATAAAAAGTAATCGGGAGACTCAATACGGCGTTTCCGCGAAAATCTTATTCCAGAACATTTCTTCAAGTTGAACTTTAACTTCGAAGTAGAAGACCAAAGATACAGGGCTTGAAGATCTGATTGGAGAAGTCGTGTGGATTGTTTATGATTTTATAGCATTTACTGTAGTTGGCAAACATTGGTACTTTGCTGTGTTTTGCTGCATCAGGAAGGTCGTTAACGCAGATCAAGAAAAGCAATGGGCCAACAATACTGCCTTGAGGAACACCAGATGTTACATCGAGGTAACTTGACGAGAAACCGTTAACTACCACGCGCTGTTTACGCCCAGACAGAGAGTCAGAAAACCAGTCTAAGAGCGGCCCAGTAATACCAAATTGGCAGAGTTTAAAAATAAGTTTATCGTGAAGTACTGAATCGAAAGCTTTGGAGAAATCTAAATAGATCATGTCCATTTCTTTACCACAATCTAACGCCTTGCCAATGTTGTAAACAACGTCAAGAAGCTGAGTAATACAAGATTTTCCCGAACGAAAGCCGTGCTGTTGGTCATGATGAAGAGGTTTGACAATATATAAGACTCTTTTATGGACCACATGCTCAAGAACTTTAGACACGAGAGATAATAATGAAATTGGACGGTAATTACTGACAATATGAGTTTTGTTGTTTTTGGGAACGGGAACGATGTTTGCATACTTCCAATCTGATATATCCGATAGCAATGGATTTATTAAATAATGCAGTAAGAGACGGAGCAAGGACTTCCGAACACTCCTTTAATAATCTTGCCGAAATCCCGTCTGGACCCGTAGCTTTCGAAGTGGATAGATTATTTTAGCAGACGACAAATTTCTTCAACCGAAACATCAGAAAACTCAGTTGGAGTTACAGGGACGGTGTTGGATGGAGGGAAACATGGGTTTTGGGGACGAGGAAAAAACACAGAGGCAAAGAATTTGTTTAAAGCATCCTCTTTACCACTTGATCATTTAAATGTCGAGTCAGCTAGGGTCATGGTATCAGGTAATGTTGATTTATTTGATTTCGATTTGAAAAATTTCCAAAATTGTATAGGATTAAATTTTATCGTATTAGCAAGGTTCCTTATATAATCACGCTTTTTGGTTTTGATCATGCGTTTAGCTGACCTTCGTAGTTCACGAAATTTTTCCCATAGCAATGCCGAATTAGACTTTCTTGCTCGTTTTCTTAAAGATTCTTTCTGATGGAGTATGTGGATAATTTTTCTTGTAAAATAAGAGGGTGTGTAGGTTCGTGAAGTTTGCCTGTACGGAATATATGTATCAACAGCAGCAAGGAAAGTATCCTTCCATTTGGACCATGCGATGTCAATATCATTCACATTGAGAACAATATCAGTCAAAGGCAAGAGTTTCAAAGATTCACGGAGAGCTACAAAATCACCCTTGTTGTAGTTGTAGATTTTTCTCTTCGCTGCGAATTTTGGCTTGTGATCGAGTAAAACATCAAACATAATCGATTTGTGATCAGATTTGAGGGAAACAGCTTCATCGTCCGTGGTCTCGATGTTTTCCACAAGATACTCATTGGTTGTTAGGACCAGATCGAGAATGTTTGAGCCACGAGTTGGCGAAGTTACAAGTTGTAAAAAACCATGATCTTGCAAGGAATCAGTAAAACTAGTCTCACACAACGTAACAGGAAATCCTGAACCATTTATCCACTGGATAGTTGGAAAGTTGAAATCACCAAGCAAAATAATGTCCTTTAGATTAGATTTAATAGCAAACTCTATAAAAACTGTTTAAGTTGTGAAGGAAGTCACTATCAGCGTTAGGTGGTCTAT
>CACRXK020014568.1:0-12971 GCA_902702795.2 Paramuricea clavata
TTCCCATCACTGCATCAGACAGCGGAATTACCACAGTCCCGATGCCTATTCTCCAAGCTATGTTTGAAAAAGCAAACCAACTTTTACGAAAACGTGACGTCATCCCGAAGCCAGGAGCAACTGATGGATCATTTATTGTCGCTGGCAACAGTAACACCATTCACGTCGTTACACTTGGAAAGGGCGGATGTCTGAAATGCGATAGAAACTGTGTGAATAATTCGACAAGAATATGCGAACACGTCTTGGCTGTTGCACAAGTGCGTGAAAAATTGAGCGAGTTTTTAGCATGGTACCGCAGATCTAAAAAAGGACCAAAAGTTCTTGAAATGGCACTTGGTAGTGCTCCGAAGAATGCAGGACGAAAGCCGAGCACACGGAAAAAGTCGAATAAGAAGAAGCCTTCTGTAACTCAAGTGGTTGACCTGCTTGAAGATCTTATTGCCGAACCAGTTCCAACTCCTAACCAAATACCTCCGGCAGCTCCTCAGGCATCACAAGCTCCTCACCGTGTTGGCCCAGTGTTTCAACCACCTCCCGTGGTGTCTGGTAGTGGAGGCCCTCAAGCTCCTCAGTTCAATCCAACAATTCCACCTCCCATGGTGTGTGGATTCCCTCAGACTCCTCCGCAGCAACTAGCATATCATTTACCTCCCGTATTTTCAGGATCCCCTCATGATCATGCTCCTCAACAATACCTAGCACCCCAAATGCCTGCCATAAGCCCACAAAACCACTCATCATTCCGGCTCAAATGGGTTATGGGAACATCGGTAACTCGCTGTTATGGGTGCGGAGGAGAAATCCAAAATCCTCCACAAACTGTCCCAGATGATTTGATTGTTGTGTATAGGGACATACGCAAATACCGTGATCGAGACACCGGGCAACTTCAATATTCCAGAGGACCAGTGAACATTCATTTTCATCTGAGATCTGCTTGTATCAGAATTAGATACCCACACTTTACCGGCAATGCTCTTGTAATTTCCCAAGATTTCTCACGTTATTTTCAATCAGGACATATCGAAAGACTTGCTAATGAATTTGGGCTCAATCGTTAAGTGCCGTCAATATATAACTGAACAGTGAATCATATGCGTACGCCTATGCGTGGAAACTACAAGGAAATTATAAGTATACAGCATATGAACACAAACATTTGTATCGATTAACTCTTCCTATATTAAGACATTGCAGAAAATTTTATTTTATAATAGTTTTGTTAAAGTTGGTTGTGTTACTTATATGAACTGAAGAATTGTAAAAGATTATGCCATTGCAACATTACAGCTCTTATATTTGTTGGAAAACAATTTAAAGGGACTGGTAATAAAGTGCGGCCGGGGGAGGGAGACTGTACAAGAAGGTACCACCATAGTTGGTGCCGAACACGGAGATTTTAAAAGATTCAAGTCTCAGATAGTTGGAATATAGCACTAATTAACAGTCTCCTGTGCTTTTTTATGACCCAATGAGTAGAAAACGTTGTTATACCCATCTAAGCAGATTTTACTGTGACCTACCCTTCAATGTGTGTTAAATATTGAATGGCTGATGGTTTTAGCAAATATTTAATGCGTGACCTGTCTCCATTCTTTCCGGCTGCCTCTTCCCCACTTCATGACCGGTCCCCAACTGCATGACTTATGTACTATTGAATAATACGAATAATACATAGTACATAATACAAAGATATGTGATATTACAGTATTGACATTTTGAATAATAATGCTTACTTTTGGTTTGAAAAAGTCTCTGCTAGAGTAAGTATATTTTGCTGAAAAATGTTGCCGGCTAATAGCATGTTTTATATAGATAAAATGTTTAGTAATCGGTTGTTACTAATGTTTTGAAGTGTTATCCAGAGGTGTTTGCCGCAAGGCTAGGATTAAAGTAATAACTATATTGACAAGTTGCAGTGTCACATTACAGTGTCTGTATTCAGACAAAAGACGCCGAAAGTATAGCAGTTTCCGTACGGAGAATCAGCAAACCATCAATTGCAATGCGCGCAGTGTAATTTGTCTGTGTACTGTATATAGTCTGCAGTCTGAAGAAATTTACGCGCGTGAATTTAAAAAATTCGTAGACTGCTTAAAGATTCCGTGCTACTCTTAATACAAGTCAAGAGGATTAAAATCAGTCTCAGAGTCGCGATATTCCCCCTTTTAAATATCTTTAAAAGGGGGAATATTCCAATATTCCCCCTTTGGAATATTCCCCCTTTTAAAGATCTTTAAAAGGGGGAATATTAAATATTCCCCCTTTTAAAGAATATGAAATATTCCCCCTTTTAAAGATCTTTAAAATTCCCCCTTTTAAAGATCTTTAAAAGGGGGAATATGATATTCCCCGATTCCCCCATTCCCCCTTTTAAAGATAGCCGAGACAGAAATGTATATCGGAACTGTAACCAAGAAGAAAAATTCGAAGAATGAATGGAATGTCGTCGTTAAAGTGGGCAAAAAAGATATAGCGTTGAAACTTGACACTGGGGCTCAATGCAATGTTATGCCCTATGTTTTAATGTTTTAATAAGATTCGGCAACTACCTAAAAATACAACAATGTAGTGCCAGGGAGTTCGCCACAGGTTCCCCCAATTACGGCGATCCCTTTATATTTACATAAAAATTACGTTCAAATAATTGATTAACGAAACAGACAAAGTAGAACAACACAATTACAAAACGGCTAAACTGACAACTAACAACGGTTTAATTTCAGTCCTGATTTAAAAGCATAAAAACCAATGTTTCTGTTTCGAAGGTTATCACTTAGGATGTTCCAGGTTTTACAAGCTCTAATAAAATACGAGGACTGGAACGTTACAGTTTTGGCATAAGGTATTAAGAATTTAATTCGACTGTCATTAGATTCACTTCTAGTGATTCCTGATCCTGATATAACCGGTCGAGCACTGTCGTCAATATATGTATGTTAATGATTTTATAGAGTAGGAATATATCCAGGTATTCGTGCCAGTAAGTTATGGGTAGTAGATCTAGGTTATGTAGTCTTGTTGGATACGGTATGTAAATTGGTGACAAACCCAAGATTAAGAATAAATTTGGTTGCTCTTCTCTGCACCTTCTTGATATTTTCAATTAATTGTATGGACTGTGGACACCATACTTGGGATGCGTACGCAAGATTGCTTCGAACGAGCTGTAAGTACAGATACTTTCTCGCCTTGATGTCAGTCATTTCCAAGGTAGATCGCCTAATTAATCCAAGCAATTTGTTAGCTTTGGACTTCACCTTGCTCACGTGATGGATCCAAGTTAATTTGGCCTTATTTGGGACAGATAGTTATACCCAGGTCAACTTCAGCATCAGAAAAGGACAACAGGTCACCGGCAAGACTGTATGGAGAAACCAAAGGTGATGTTTTTCTGGTTATAGAGAGTACCTTGCACTTGGATTGATTGAAATGAAGGTGGTTTTCATTTGACCAACATCGAAGACCTTGAATAACCTCTTGCAAGACCAAGGCATCAGAAGGATTCTTTATGCAACGATACAGCTTGGTGTCGTCAGCAAACATGAAACATATAAGCGAATGACTAAAGAGAAACCTGTCAAGTCAAAGACAAAACTTGTCTTATACTCGGGACACAGCATCAAGGTGATTGGGAAAAACACCGTGCCGCTTGAACACAAAGGGAAGTTCTATCCTGTGGAATTGCCGAGAAGAGTGATGTTGTTCCCGTTCTCGGTTTACAGACATGCCTTGAATTTAATCTTATTAAACGAGTATTCACTGTAAACGATACATCATCTGATGAGACAGGTACTTCAAAACTGTCAACACAGCAGACCAGTGAAGAAATAATTAAAGAATACAATGATGTTTTCAGGGATTAGGGTGCCTGGAAGGCGAATATCACATCAAAACGAATCCAAACGTTACGCCAGTTGTCCACGCGCCAAGGAAAGTTCCGTATGCGCTCCGTGATAAACTGAAAACTGAACTCGATCGAATGGAAAATCTCGGGGTGATTGAAAAGGTTGTTGAACCGACAGAATGGGTCAATTCATTGGTTGTGGTTGAGAAGAACAATGGGAAAGTACGAGTGTGCCTCGATCCAAGACTGGCAAGAGATTTAAACAAAGCTGTTCTGAGAGAACACTATCCCATGAAGACAATCGAGGAAGTTGCTGCAGAGTTGAATGGAGCGAAGGTGTTTAGCACAATTGACGCATCGTCAGGATTCTGGCAGGTTAAATTAGATGCAGAAAGTTCAAAACTTTCAACTCACCATTTGGAAGATATAAGTTTTTAAGACTTCCGTTTGGTATTAATTCGGCTCCAGAGGTCTTCCAACGGCGAATGACGCAAGCATTAGACGACATCGAGGGAGTGGCTGTTATTGTGGACGACATCTTGGTGTGGGGTACAACAGTTGAAGAACACAACAGAAGGTTACAAAACCCACTCCAACGAGCACGTGAACTAAACCTCAAGCTCAACAAAGAGAAATCAAAGATTCAGACGAGTGAACTATCGTATATTGGACATCTCTTAACCCGTGATGGCGTTAAACCGGATCCACAGAAAGTTAACGCCATTAAAGAGATCAATACACGTGAAGACAAGAAAGAACTGCAGAGGATTATGGGGATGGTAAATTACCTGGCAAAATTCATCCCAAACCTTTCAAACGTCACTGTTCCATTAAGTGAACTGTTGAAAAAGGACACTGCGTGGCATTGGGAAGAAATACACCAAAAAGCCTTTGAAGAAATCAAGAGTAGAGTCACGGCAGAGAAGTTACTGCAGTACTATGATGTGTCAAAACCAGTGGTGCCATCCGTAGACTCCTCATCTTATGGCCTAGGGGCATGCCTTCTCCAAGAAGAACGACCGGTATCGTATGCATCGCGATCTTTAAACAGTGCCGAGAAAAACTATGCTCAGATTGAAAAGGAACTTCTGGCAATACTTTTCGGATGCACCAAATATCATCAATATATATACTCAAAGCCTGTTACCGTGGAAACAGACCACAAGCCCTTAGAGTACCTATTCAAAAAGCCGCTAACAGCTGCACCGCCGAGACTACAACGAATGATGCTGAGTTTACAGAAGTACGACCTCACCGTTCAGTACAAACCCGGAAAAAGTTTGTATATCGCTGATACACTTAGTCGAGCACCATCGCCAGCTGTTGGTGAATCTAGTCAAGATCAGTATATGGTACATACGATAGAAAATCTCCCGATCAGCAACGAGAAAATACAAGAATTTCAGCGAGCAACCAACAACGATCTCACGGTACAAACCCTGCAACACACCATACAGGAAGGATGGCCTAAACACAAATCAAGTGTTGACCAAAGTATCAGAGAATACTGGCCAATTCGTGACGAAATTAACTCCCAAAACGGTCTACTGCTTCGTGGGGAAAGACTTATCAAATACATATACAGCAACAAGAACAGCCTGCTGCCGCTGACCAACCGAGAAACGAGATCGATTATGACACAGAACAACATGACAAGGCAGCAACGATTGACCCAACAAAAACAGTTACCCGTTCAGGAAGAACCGTCAAGATGCCAGAACGATATGGATTCGAAGGGTAGCAATAACAAACAGTTAATAACTGGATTTATAACTATACATTGAATTTTTCATATACTTGTTTTGTTACTTTGTTTTGTTGAAAGGGAGATGTCATGATTATTAGATCATGTATAATATTGCATGTCCGGAATATACACTTGACGCATACCGCGCACTGGGACTGATGACGATATAGTGCGTAATAGTAGATACTTAGAACGGTACTGAATTGATACTGATTGTAGGTTATAGGTCTGACGAATAAAACTTTTATTACCAACATAACACTATACACACGTAAAAACGCACAAGTTGTAACAAGTCTGCAAACAAGTTGTTACACGTCTGTTCACAAGCTGTCAACAAGTTGTGCTCGCACTGCTTGTTCCCTGTTTGTTGGAACAAGTTTGAAACAAGCTGTTAACAACTTGGAACAACCTTGATGGCATTATCAGCCTTGTTACAAGATTGTGTTAACAAATTTGTTACAGCCATGATATAACAAGGATGTTACAAGGTTGTCAACACAAGGCTGTAACAATCTTGTTATATCAAGCATGTCACAGACTTGTCAGAACAACTTTGCAACAAGTCTGATAATTCGACAAGGTTGTTACAAGTTGTCAACAAGTTGTTCCAAACCTGTTGGCAATTTGTGACAAGCAGTGCGAATACATCTTGTTAACAGCTTGTGAACAGACTTGTGCGTTTTTACGTGTGTAGGTCAAAGTACTCCCAATGGCATGGTTTGCACGTGCATCGGGCTATATATGGCCGAGCATACACGTGGTGCGCACGTGCGAGTAAAATTTGAAAGATTCAAAATAAATATTTCTACTCGCCGTATTCAAACGAAACTTTCTACACGAAAGCGCTTTAATACAAGGAGTATTTTACTCACATTGACCCTGAGCAAATTCTGAAAAGTCTAGAAGATATTCAAGTTTTCTTCTCGTAAATATACGATTGTTATGGTTTGTGTAATGTTTTGAAGGCATCTGAACCCCCCGTTGAAAAGGTTATTTTGTCAGGATTACAATGGTGCTTTTCGTTTTGAAGGGGGAATACTCGCTGAGATATCTACAATTAGAAACAATAAAAATCGTAAAAATGTAAACATTTTAAATTGGGGTGACGAGAAATTAACCCGTTTACTGGCACTGACGAGTAAAATTGTCTGGCGTTGATAGCAGGGCCGTAGCAACCGGGGGGTCTGGAGGCTTCAACGCCCCCCTCAATAATTTGTTAACTAGCGATAATCTGTGAAGTTTGAGAGGGATATAATTACCTAATAATCGACCCTGACTAATCAGCTCCCCCAATACAAAATTGCTTCCTATGGTAGTGGATCGACAGTAAATAATAAAGTAGGGCGCATTGCCAGCCAATGGGGGTTAAAGACATTAGCAGATAGGTTTGTCAACCCATTTTATTTTAATACTGATAGTACTCTACCACTGAGAAGTAAAATCGTCTGGCGTTACAGAGTGTAAATTTGTCTGGCGTTAGACAGGGTTAATACTAAAGTGGGATGCATTGTCAGCTAATGGGTGTATATAATATGCCGTTTATCCACTTTTGACCCAATGGCAACATTTTCATGTTGGTTATTTACTCATGTTCCGTGCACACAATTTAAGAATACGTTCATTGGGTCAAAAGTAAACTTCCCTTTAGAGAGGTTTAGCATTCAGTTCATGTGGCAAAAAGGCGGCACTTTCCTTGCGATAGTAACTCCTAGTATAACACACATAATTAGTCTGAGCCCATATGATATCAATTGAACTAATTGATTTTATATGTACATGATTTAATAGCCATATTATTTATAGCCAAAGAAAAACAAAGTTTCCATACCGTAATCGTCCTCACTAGACGAACTGTTCATTGTTGAGATGTCACACTTGGCCTAGTTGTTAAATAAAACAAAAGAATAAAACGTGACCCTATAAATATAAAACAATATTTCTTCAAAGCTAATCAACTAATTTGTAGCAAGGTTTTTTAACGAGGAAATAAATTACGTTAAACAAAACGATTAAATAAATTAGCGTTAAATGTGGGCAGAAAAGAATTTGAGAAGTCAAATTTGCAGCGACAAAAGGGCGGGAATATGTTAACAACCTAAATTCCCACCGCCATGACCAGTAGAAGCCCTTACGTCATTGTCACTGTCACATTGATTGCGAATACCTAATGTTTTGGTGCATTGAAAATTGCGCGACGTACGCACTTCTAAGGATTAAATAACGGCAAGACATGTACATTGAATATAATAGTCATCATGCATGGTTATGTACTGACTGAGCGCCAAAAATTATGGTGTGATAATACACGAGGAATGTTGGGAGAATACGAGAGAAGCTGTGGAAAATGTTGGCCCCACCTGGATTTTTGCTGCCCCCCCTTGACCAAAAATCCTGACTACGCCTCTGTTTCCCAACATTCCTTGAGAACTGACAAGCTTGTTGCCAAGCGACAAAAAGCATGCTGAACACTTGAAATATAAACCAACGAAATTGATGTGGAAAACCGTTTGCGAAAAGTTTGAAGTTGATGGTTACTTGCAAACGGTAGTAAATTTCACACGTCAAGTAAGATTATTTTCGGGTTGGCCCCGTAATTTTAAAAATGGGTGTAAGTGATATGCCTTGAGCGAAAACAGACCTACTACCTAGGACCTTTACTCGGCTTGGTTTGGTCATGGATTGTAAAATAACTGTATAGGAAACTTCCTGACGTCACAGTCTAAACCTACAATCGCGTGCAAAAATAATGAGACTTTTCACATTTTTGGCCATTTTAAAGTACGTCGGTCTCCCCCCTGCCCCCATGATCAATGTTGGAAAAAGTGGGTTGAATTTTCTCTTTTCAGTCATCCACACAACATTGAATTGGGGGTGAGGGGGGCATTTATGCGGTTGTCTCAATAATTTTTGCTCCTGATTGTCTCTATTTGTACTTTTGAATAAAACGCAATTCGTTCATGTTGATTCAACCGTAGTGCTCCGGGGAAGACGCTGACTTGGATTTCTTACTTAATGAACCTTTTGCTATATAATATCTTTTCTCAGCGGTTTTCTATAACTGAGTACTTCATGTAAAAAGAATATAGGGGATCTTGAGAACTATAGTTATTTTTGGTTAGGAAAGGACGATTAATTGATGAATATACACATTGGAAGAAGATTATAAAATAATGAGTAAAATTCAGACTATTTTTTCCCATGGCTGACAATCATGAGCATATATTTTTCTCTCAAACAGAATATTTTCTTTAAGTTCAAGTATTTTATAACAGACAACGCATCGTTCTGACCTACTTGTATACAATTTTGGAAAAATTCAATGATTCTATTTTCCTACTTTTAGCTGAATTGTTACGTAAGATTGACATACTCACTAGATTTTAAACCCAATTCAAGCATTTTATTTATGTTGATATACGGACTTACCGATCGTAAACTTGCACTAGAATTTATTGCAAACTTCCATCTCCTATGATTTTGGGATTATGTGAGATGAGCTCAAGCAAATCTGGTCGCACATGCGCAAAATATCAATCCATTTTTACGTACTGATTAGACACGTTACACACACGTTACACCACACGTTACACCACACGTTACATAAAAATCTGTAGTAAAACATATAGAGATACGACACGTTACACACGTTACACCAATTGTTATTAAAAATAAATATATATATTTATTTTTAAAAACAATTGGTGTAACGTGTCATATTTCTATATATTTTACTATAGATTATTATGTAAAGTAGGTGTAACGTGTAGTGTAACGTGTGACGTGTGTAACGTGTGTGTAACGTGTCAGCGTTTGCTTAATGAAGCCAAGTGCATAAAATTTACATGAACTAATCACTTTAGATTAGTTGGTGAACATCCCACAAGCACAACAGCACATACTGCGGTATAAATGACAAAGTTTTCTCATTTTTCGTCATATGGCTAGGCTGAGGAACTCTCATATGATTCCCTCCTGAGGAAATGATGGCTAATTGAGCTTGAAAGGACGTAAGAGTAGTTAAAACAATACATTAGATTTTTATGGCTTATTGGATGAGTTGTAACTATATCGCAAAGTATTTTAATAGATCGTGTTTAGCTTACAACTTGCCTATTTTCCCAAAGTTTCCCCCCCCCCCGCCTTGCAGAATTTCTATATTTTGGGGGACAAAAAACTTTCGGTTAATTGATTGAAATATGTCAATTTCATGTCAACTTGATCGCTAGATTTTGGCAAAATTTCAAATTTTGGACAGCTAACCCCCAGACAGCTCCATCTCAGACAATCGCGTGCAAAAATAATGAGACTTTTCACATTTTTGGCCATTTTAAAGTACGTCGGCCTCCCCCCTGCCCCCATGATCAATGTTGGAAAAAGTGGGTTGAATTTTCTCTTTTCAGTCATCCACACAACATTGAATTGGGGGTGAGGGGGGCATTTATGCGGTTGTCTCAATAATTTTTGCTCCTGATTGTAGTTGCAATCTGTGACATCACGCGCATTGCCAAAGTTCTCAGCATTTTTGTTGTTTCGCTATATTTTCCGCTTTAAAAGAGTAATATTGAAGCAAAAACTGGTCTAATTGTTTTAAAAACATGCCCAAGCCACGACAAAGTATTCAAGGTAAATGTTTTTCGTCTTTGTTTTTTTTTTTACATTTATAGCTACGAAATTGGCGTCGCCAATTTATTTTAACGAAATTTGCGGTGCATTTTTCACTGTTTAGTACTTGAAATATTTGCTAAAATTGACTGGGAATACTTAGAGATTTCATCGTAGAATGGCGTAGTTATATTTATTTGCTCTTTGACTAAAATGTTTAGCTGTATTATTGCTAAACTCGCCGTTTTTGAGAATTTGGTTTGCAACTAGGTTTGAACATCCAACCACGCCATCAGCCCATTGAAAACATTAGGTCACGTCAGCTAGTTTCCTATCCATTTATTTTATTATATTACTTCACATGCAAAACGAGAGCAAATAGCCTGGGTCCCAGTCTTCTCATGTGAAAAAGCGCTGACTTTATAGAACCTTCCGGAAAGTATATCACTTTGGTTATAGAGCCTCGTGATTGCGGGTAAAATTGTCTGGGGTTAATAAACAGAATAAAATAGGGCACATAATTAGAGCGCGCAACGCAATTACTTAATGGGTTAAAGAAAATATTTGTTTAAGCTGTTTCCACTGAAAAGTGACATGTCTAAAATTCTTATTTGGGAAAACGGGAAAAATGCTTGCCATGGTAATTGCACCACGTTAAAGGTAAAGATGCATCATGCATATTTGCTCACTTTTGCCTTAAATGACTACATTTTTACATCTTGTGGAGTGTTGACACTTCACATTTACATTGTTATAAAATATTGTCTACAATCTATGCATGTTTGTATTACTGTGTATCTATTTAAAAAGCCCATTCAAACGGGCCCAACAAATAACAATCCAGGGTGGAAAATTTGTAGGTTGTTTATTTGCTTAGATAAACGCCTGCTGTGCAAGCTAGTATTTCCAAACATTCCATTCTGCTTTCTTCAAAATGGCTGAAATGCATTGGAAGAAGCTTTGTCTGATATTTAAAGTCGTTTACGCTTCAAAATTCAGTTAAAATCAAAACAGAGAAAGTCAATTGTCCATTCACTGCAAGGCGAAGACGTTCTCACCGCCATTGCGGCAGGTGTTTATTTTTCGCAGCGTGCAAGGGACCTTTTTGGATCTTCTAAAGCCCCCCAACCACCACCCCCCAAACCCCCCGCTCCGCGGTCCCTGGTGTGACTATATTTTTCCAGCGGTTACAGACCTGCCAAGGTTCCCGCACTTCGCGTGAAAGTTACGCATTCTGCTTTTGTTCCTGCTGTCCCGCACGCATAACTAAAATGAAGTTACGTATTTTTACCATTATATGACGCTATCCTACTTTTCATGGCATGCAACAATAATAATAGTACAATAACTCATTGACGCTGTGTGCAAAAGTTTTGAAGGCGTCTAAATCGTAAAACAGGGTTCGTAGTCTCCAAGACCAAAAAAATTCAAAGACTTTCAAAGATTTTTGCTGCCTATTTTCAAAGACTTTTCAAAGACCTTTGAGAGCAATCAGCTGTCGAAAAATTGCAAGTGAAAGCAACATTTTTACCCAATAATTAGTCCCGTCAAATCACATCCTAAAATGCGCCTTTTCGTCGATATTTGCGAAAATCTTGCTTCAATCAATCTATTTTATTAGCTAGGAAATCGTATAATCAAATACTCACTAAAGAATTTAAAGACTTTTAAAGACTTTCTTCGCTTTTTCACACAATTCAAAGACCTTAAAGATCTGCATTCAAATTTAAAGACTTTCAAGGATTTCAAAAACCGCTACGAACCCTGTAAAACCAAATTTCACCATTTGCTATTGATATGCCAATATCAGAGTTGCCAACTGCCAAGTGCCACACATTTAGCCTGAAAGTCACGCTTTTAAATTCTGGTTCCGCAGATCCGCACCACTGAGCTATAATATTATTATTATTATTAAAACTTTATTTAGGCACGGTATTACTCATCAGGATTTACATTATATGGGCTACATTAACTAACTATATTACAAAAACTACGGTGGTTACAAAGTTATCTCTATACCTGCTTTCCATGAGGGCCGTGTATTAAAAATATAGCCATTAAAATTTATAAAAGACTTCTACAGCCCGCTCGAAAATTGTCAAGGGACTGTGCTTGCCGTAACCCGATTGGAAGACTGTTCCACAGCACAGCGCCACTATAACTAAAGCTGTTTTTCAAATAGTTTGTGCGAGGCATAGGAACAGCTAATTTATTCTCAGTGTCACGCAATTGGATTGAAGTTACACTTTCACGATCAGTAAACATGGAGTGCATATAGTCGGGAGCTAAACCATTAAGAGGATTTATAGACCATTACAGCCTTTTGAACTTTACGCTGAAAGGAAAGTGTTTTCCAATTGAGCTTTTCAAAGAGTGAATCGGCACTAGTGTCATAGCTAGAGAATGTTAAAACCCTGGCTGCACGATTTTGTAATTTTTGGAGCTTTTCAGCATAAGTTTTATTACAGTTATCCCAAACTGAACAACAGTAGCTGAAATGAGGCTGAACTAGAGCGTTGTAAACAAGTTTCAACGTTGTAGCAGGAATAAAAGAACGTACACGTTTCAAAGCACCAATACCAGAAGCAATCTTTTTTATTAAATCATTGATATGGGCATTCCAAGACAGGTTTTCATCAAGCTTCATCCCAAGGGACTCCGTTTGAGAAACTTGGCGAACAGGATGTCTATTGATTGCTAAGGAAGGGGCCGAGTGTAACGTGCTTAATTTTTGTCTTGACCCAATTAGCATGAACTCTGTTTTAGATT
>CACRXK020014569.1:0-12970 GCA_902702795.2 Paramuricea clavata
TGCCGTTTGATCACTTACGCCAGTTTTGGCTTTCCATAAAAGAAAACCAAAGATGAAAGATGATCACATTGCTTGTTTGCCTTATGCCTGTTTATTAGGCAAGAATAGCCTGCCGGCCCGGAAGCAGTCCATTGTGGTAGGCCGAAATACGCCGAAACGATCGAGATTTCATCTGCCTTATATATATATATACACATAAAGATTAGGATGCTGCCTCGCTCGCTCGCTTCACGCTCGCTCGCTACGGCAGCAAAAATGCATGTTTTTAAGTGAATTTTTTACTAATACGCAGCTCAAACAATGAATTGAACAATTGAACCTTTTCCGAAGCGTATTTGCTAGTGCCTAGTAATAAAAATATAGGATCCGCTAATTGCTGACACATCGATTTAGATCTACACGCTTTCAATCCAACTCTAACGACGAACTAAAAACCAAACTGCAAGAGCGTGAAAGCTTCGCAATCATTTCCTGATTCTCAATCGCCAAAGCAATGATCAGTGGGTCTAAATACGCTCGGTAGTCTATAATCAAATTTCAATAATAGATTAGACATCAATTTTATGAAACAGAATATTCTTTAAATTAGTTATATATACATGGAAGGTTATAGATTTTCTTTCTTTGGAAAATCTGACAGGTTTATGTAAATCTGTCAAACCTGTCTGAATCCACCCCTGAATTGTGAATGTGCGAACGCGTGGTGCCGATGAGCACGTGAACTTACTTTTTGTAAGTGTGTTTTACTTTTACGTTAATTCGCTGCAAAAAAGCGTATATAGAAACATGTTAATTTTAATATTTGGCAGGCACAGGGGGGAGCACATTTTTGTTGAGGTGCACAATTTCTCTGGGGGGTGTGGAAAAAAAATTTGGGGGGGGAATCCGTCCTTGCTGACATTCCCAAAGCCGGTGAAAGGTCTAAAGGGAATTAAACCAATTACTTGTCCTTCCTTTTGCCCCATTGGCATCAATGAATTGACGTCTTCTGCATGGGCATTATGTTTTATGTATATTTTGTATAATAGTTAGCGTTTGCATCGTATCTGTGACATTTTCAGGAAATATATGTTCAGGTGTTCCACTTTTCGATATGAAAAAATGGAAGGATGGAAAGAACCAGGAAAACAAGCAAACACTATACCCCATAGTAAGCTTTTCCACTCAGTGTGTTAAGAAATGTCGTCTTTCCAGCACCAGAAGGTCCCATGACAGCTGTAACTTCACCGGAACTTACACGACCTGTCACTCCTTCTAACACTACCTTGCCTTTATTTTCTCCCTGTACCGGAAACAAAATGACATCGTTTATTTAGTGGGACTGCAGATTGCTGTGCATAGGTACTTTTCGGAGATCATGGGTTATTTTTTCAACAAAAAAGAAGCAATTCAGTTGTTGACTTAAGAAACATACACAAAGGGTACTAAGCGAGAAAAACGTTCTATTTCACTTTATTAAAAACAATCAATAAAAACATTGAGAAAACAAACAAATCGGAGTCTCCTATAGCCTAGAATTCTGGACCATGGTCAAAATATGTAAAACTCTGTCCGCTGCTACGGACGGAAATGCTAGGATACTGACTATGCGATTCCGCCTGCTCAGGAATGACAAAAAATAATATAAAACTTACTGCTTTCAAAGTCAGCCCGAGGTTTTCAAAGCTAATATCAATTGTGTATGACTTTGGCTCAATTTGTTGATCTGCGTCAGACTCCTGAAAGGCCCTAAGTTTGACAGTACTGTGAGCGAGTCCTGCGTCCACACAAAAACTCCTTGTGGAAGAGCGTTCCCTGCCAGTGTATCTCGTGTAGTAAAAATTCCAGTAAAACTTGACTGTCCGCCATTTGTAATAAAGTACGAGTAAACCAATGAAAAGTAACAACACGAGGGCATCTAGTAAGGGGGCAATAAAGTTGGTGATTGGAGCTGAACTTCTTTTCTTACATCTTGTAAGCCACTACAAAAATAAAAAACACGTATTCTCTACTCAATAGTTATATGGGCAACCTCATCTGCAACGGCGGTTTTAAATCTTTGCCTTTGTCTTCACCACCATGGTGCCCACACAGCTGAAAGTTTATACAACGACACTGAAGCATCGAACCTACGACCTTTGGAATACTAGCCCAATGCTTTGCCAACTGAGCTACGCGGTCTGGTCGGTTCGAGTATGTGATATTTCGGAACAGAATCTAGTTCCTTCGATATCAATGTAATCTAATAATCATGATTTTTCTGTGTTTGTGTAATGTACTCAGGTGAATATGATGCTTGTGATGTTACTCTGAGTGCATATCCACACCGGGCAAGCTTGAAAAATATGCCTGACCACGGTGGGAATCGAACCTACGACCTTTGGAATACTAATCCAATGCTCTGCCAACTGAGCTACGCGGTCTGGTCGGTTCGAGTATGTGATATTTCGGAACAGAATCTAGTTCCTTCGATATCAATGTAATCTAATAATCATGATTTTTTCTATGTTGGTGTAATGTACTCAGGTGAATATGATGCTTGTGATGTTACTCTGAGTGTATATCCACACCGGGCAAGCTTGAAAAATATATCAGTTGGCAGAGCATTGGGCTAGTATTCCAAAGGTCGTAGGTTCGATTCCCACAGGGTGCGATAATTCAATATTTTTAGCCGTACCTGACTGGTACTCCGACAACTTTTGCCGCGTATCTGGTCTGGTACACACTTAAGAGTCAAGACGTACCTAAGACAACTTCCGAGTCATGCGTTTTTATACCTACTTATAGTTTACTGGTCCAAAAGCAAAAAATGTATGGGCAATTTTGTACAAATAAATCTTTAATTATGGTATTTGTACAACATAATATAACAGTTTTCAAAGCGTCGACGTTGTGACTCGAATGCCAACGCTCATTTACAGTGGATTTACCGAGGGTGCTAACAGTCTGACCTCAGCTACATACAGTGTAGTTTTCCTCATTGGGCCTAAAAAAAACCCTGTGGTTCCTGTTTCAGATTGCGAAAAATTAGGGTAGGTATAGGTCGGAAATAAAAAAAATTTTGAATATTTTTTTCATGGTTTTCGCGTTTTGTTTCTGGGCGATTTTCAGTAGAGTCCCGACATCAATATTAACTAGAGATGCGTAGTTCCCAGGGACGAATTTAGGCAATTTGGTTCAATAATTATTGTGACAACAGACGCCATTTTGGCACGCTGTAGGAGCAGCCCGCAACCACCCGGAGAAAATAGGGTCGCACGGCGCACGGTCAATCGCGTTTAAAAAAAATAATAGGGTGGGCAGAAAAAATAGGGTTGGTCGGGAAACCCGAACCACAGGTATTTTATTTTTATAAAGGCCTTGAACGATAACGATACGATAACTTGAAAACACGCGATAATTGGTGAAAAAATTATGTTGGTGTCCACACTACAACGAAAACGATAAAATTATCGGCGTTTGACGTTTGACGATATTTTTTCAGTTGGACGATGACGATAAATTTTTTGATCAAGCGTAAAGATAACCTTTTGGCTTTTTTCATTTCGAAATATGTCGGATGCGTGGAATTTACATGTACAGCTAAAGTTCTTCACGGTTTTGAATACTTTGGCAGGTTTGCTAGTTATTGCTAGAAGGAAAATGTAAGTACGCGAATAGCAAATTTCCGCGTACCTACGTGGTATTTGCCTAAAAACAAAGAAGTACCAGACCATAAATTTGGCGTACCTCCGGTACGTTGGTACGCGAATTATCGCACCCTGTTCCCACCGTGGTCAGGCATATTTTTCAAGCTTGCCCGGTGTGGATATACACTCAGAGTAACATCACAAGCATCATTACACTGAAGCAGTGTAAAAAAGTTTTAAATGCTTAACCATGCATGCATGCATTCAGTCTTTTGGTGTAAATTAATACTAATATGATGTCGATTGTCGACACAGTCATAAACTTAATTACACCATAGCAATATAGCAGTGGCGGCGCCAGGCCTCCAAATTTGGGGGGGCATTTGAGGGGCAAATTCAAATTTTGGGGGGCAAGATAGAATTTTTAAAAAGGTCGCCCCCCCCCCCCCAGGAGATTCGCCCCCCTCAAAACGTGGCGATATCGGCTCCCAGGGGGGTGGGGCGAACACCCTAGGAATATCGCCCCTCTTTAGGACATTCGCCCCCCATATATGCGATGTGGTTTATTCAAATAATTTCGTGATACTTTCATCTTATTAGTGCCTTACACGTTTGAGAATTGAACTCTGCAAAACTAAAGCTTTTTTGTCTTTTTTTGAAACGTATTATTGGAGTATTGGCAAGTTTTACCATTCAGAGATTTACAAACTAATATTGAAACTGTAAAAAACAGTTTCATGTGTACGCGCATTCACTATAAATGAGTAATGACAACTTATAAGCCATACATTTTCCGATAACGACAAAACGCTTGTGTAGCCTTTAGTTTTTTTGAGGGGGGAAAAATGGGGGGGGGGGGGGCAAAAAATAATTTGGGGAGCATTTGCCCCTCCCCTTGCCCCTCCCCCCCCCTGGCGCCGCCACTGGCAATATAAACGGATACGAAAAATGGTTGTCATTCTTTTTCTCCCGAAATTAATTTCAACCAAAGTAATCACTGATGCCTTACAGAATTCTTCAAGACTATCAGTTTTGCAAAAGGACAAATTCAATAGTACAATACCAAGAATCATCTTTATGAAAAATTAAATCTGAAAAATACCGAAGTTTATGCGAGATTTAGCAAGATGACTGACTATAATAAAGAGCTATATTTTCGCTTGAATGGAAACTCTTACACTTTGGCAGGTCTTTGCCTTAAATAGCAGTCTGTGTTGAAAAATTGTTTATTAGCCTGAAAATAAGAAATATTTTAACACAAACAATTTGTGCACCAAAATGCAGCATGCAGACCCCCGCTACTATTAACTTCCCAACGCGAAGGGTCTTGGCTCGAAACGTAACGTAAATAAATGAATGATATTTGGTGAGAAAATTGAACTTAAAGTTTATACAAATCAGCATGATTTTGTATGAGATAAACAAACTCCTTCAGTTTCACGTTCATGATTTCTTTTGTGGTTACTTGATGAATTCTTAATGAATTCCACACAAATATACCAATATTATATTCTGTACCTACCGGACATGGCTCAGGTTCAGTGCTTCCAGCACGACAATAATCACCAGACCCACATGGTAACTTATCATCAGGTGTTGGACAGTAATAACCACCAGGACAAGGTTTAGGTGTCTCTGTACCACCGCACAAACAATTTGAATCATTCAGACCCTTACATTTTGTTCCTGCTGTATGATTTAGTATAAGAGGAGGCTCATTATTACCACAACACACACCGAAACCATTGCACTGCACTTTTCTCTGTCAATTAAGAATGAAGAAAATATTAACCGCACGGTCTAGGTGTGGCACAGATAATAATATATACTAACAACAACTGGGCACTTCGACTGTATCGGTTCTCGCCAGAGGTCAAGAAAGACAATCTCTAACTTTATCAGCCCTAGACTAATTGCGTGCGACAGCCACATATCTAGAATTTACCATTATAATAACATGTGAATGCGAACTGCTCGATGTATAAAATTTTGCTGCGCCATTACCAATTGTTTTTAGTATATATAAACCTACTAGTGGGCTATCATATACCGTGCGTTCTGATTGGCTACGCTACTAGTAGGCTCGAAGGGCGCGAGAGTCAATGGTCGTTTTTAAGTATTAAAAGCTGCATTTAAAGGAAAAAAGCTTGTCAAAATGGCCTAATTTTGGTTCTGAATTACACAAAAACAAAGACTTTTGGAAGCTGCAGACACATACGGTAAAATTTTGCTCGTAGTTTTGAACATGAAAGTGACAAGCGATTTTTTAAAGATATGCACAATGTTTGTTAATATTCCAAGCAGAAACGTTGAAATTCAACAATAATTTGTAGTTACTTACCGCTATTTTCTCAACCTTTTACAGTTTTAGTGTGTGTTTGTTTTAAGTACGAGTTCGTGTATTAACTATCATTTTAAAGAATTTTTTCGTTTAAATGTCAAGATTTTGACCGAGTTTGTTTTTCGCCTTTTTAATCGGGTTTTCACCTTTTTAATCGAGTTTTTCGATTAAAGATGATGTCCACTCCGTTCTGCGCATCAGTTCTGCTCATAACAAAAATACCTAAACATTGCCCAAATTTTGCATCTTTCGAACTTTTTTGAATTGAAATGTATGAATGAATGAATGAATTATTTATTTATTTAGACACGTCACGTCCAGGAGCATAAAACTCGTTCAAAATAGTTTATATTCAGGGATGCCGGAACCACGGGTGCAGCGGGTGCAGTTGCACCCGTTGCCTTTTGTCTTCACAACTTTACGGGTGCAGAATACGGGTGCAACGGGTGCACAAAGTGCCCTTTTTGCGTGAAAAATTTTCATTAAAAATTGCATTTTTTTTGCGCAAAGGGCATTTTTGAAAAATTCAATCTATGTTATTTCCGGAAAAATGTTTTAATTTCTGGAAAAAATAACATTATCCGGAAAATGTTCTGTATGTCCGGAAAATTTTTTTCGTATTTAGGAAAAATTGTGGTATGACCGGAAAATTTTTTGTACCCCTAAAATGGTACACTGACCAAAACATTTTTGGCGACGGGGGAGGTCGCCAAAAATAATTTTTAGATACCCTTTCATTTTCATTAGTGCCCTTTTGTTAAGGAATATGCCCTCTTGTTAACCAATTGCACCCCTAGCCCCCAGCAACTTCCGGCATCCCTGTTTATATTCATTTACAAGTAAAGCGAACCAGAAAAGTGTTAGATATATTCAGTTAGTATATCATATTTTACAAATATAGCAGTTCAAAACGTTAACAAAGTTCGCTCATGCGCACAGGAGTGGACATCATCTTTAAATTTTAATCTAAACTTTTGTCTATGCCGTATACTAGATGATATGATGGAAATGATTTGTCTCTTTATTTTTCCAGATATTTTAAAGATTTTAACGACATTCGGATTCTTTTGCGTGTATTTTTATTCCGCTTTTTAACGTAAACTTAATTATCCCCGAGCCAATTAACGGCGCGGAGCGCCAACCTCGTTTCCAGGGCTTTTCCCTTTTTGCCGCCTTCCCAATGACAAAAAGGGAAAAGCCCTGGGAACGAGGTTGGCGGAGCGCCATTCCGGGCGTAAGCCCGGGGCGAGGGTACTAATTCCCCCCGGCTATTTACACCCGGGGAAACGAAAGCATTAGCGAAGTCTAAAGTTCATCAATGATCGCGGGCGTGGCTCACCAACGGTGTTGAGTGGGTGGTCATCCTCACTGATCTCAAAAATATGGCTGATTGCTTGTAGGAGTGGAATGAGCAAGATTTCAATTTAAATGACATATATTTGGAAAATCGTTTCATATACAACAATAGACAACTTGCATGTTAGACAAATTTTTGAACTAACCGATCTAGGCAAAAAAAAAGTAAATTCCCGTTAAGAACTTATTAAAATTAGTAAACTTGCAAAATTTGGTTGCGAAATGTTGTAAAGCTTTGAAAATATAGCTTTGCTAAATTTGCATATTTTCAGTATATTTGTATTACGTGCTGAAATTGTTACCATTTTTGAGCCGAAAATGGTAACAATTTCCGCTCGTAATACAAATATACTGAAAATATGCAAACTTTGCAAGGCTATATTTTCCAAGCTTTACAACATTTCGCAACCAAATTTTGCACTTTTACTAATTTCAATACGTTCTTTTTAGCTGTGGTGTTTGATTCCCTTTTCTCTGCTTAGATTAAAATTTCGTCTAACATGCAAGTTGTCCATTAAGCTTGAAGCAATTTTGTTTGAAGAAATGAGAAGAATTGATTTACTATGGGAAATCGTGAAATATACGGCAAGTTTGCTTTGAATATTTAATGTTTACGAATTTTGTTGCTTTAACTTTTTGCCTAAAAACATGAACTGTTTTCCTTTTCAACGAAGCTCTAAGTTTCATAAATTACTTTTAATTTGAGAAAAATATCTTAAAATGTAAAGAGAACAAATTGAATTTGAAGACTGAACTGCCTAAATCTGAACTGAATCGCCTAAACTGAATCGCCTAAAAATATCACTTTTAATTACAAAATTATCAATTTCCCAACATATATATGTTAGGTATGTTGTTGTACGTAATATAAGCCTCAATTTAAGGTAAAATTCAACCACAAACCGGCTTCGCAAAACGTTTTAAAGTGTTCTTTATAAAACTAAACTGCCTTTAAATTAAATGACTTTATCGATAAACTTTGAGTTCGCTATTCATGACAGTCCGCCATATTTTTGAGATCAGTGAGGATGACCACCCATCGTTGGTGACCCACGCCCGCGATTATTGATGAACTTTAGACTTCGCTAATGCTTTCGTTTCCCCGGGTGTAAATAGCCGGGGGGATTCGGGCTCGGGGACAAAAATGGTCCAAAACCCTTATTTTTGGACCAATATCTGTAAAATTAGGTCTATAAAATTCTATTCAATATTCCGCCCTGTAAGTTACTTAACTAGAAAATACATGCATGCAGAAACCCTCGCCTTGCTGACAAAACCGTTGTATTTTCCGAACATGAAGTATCTAAAGTAGTTGTCATGGTAACACGATAATTTTTTAAGAATATTCTTACAAATGAAAATCGCCTAAAAATATTACTTTTAATTACAAAATTATCAATTTCCCAACATATTTATGTTAGGTATGTAATTATACGTAATACAAGCTTCAATTTAAGGTAAAATTCAACCACAAACAATTCACAAAACGTTTTAAAGTGTTCTTTATAAAACTAAACTGCCTTTAACTATTAAATGGCTTTATCGATAAACTTTGAGTTTGCAATAAAATGATTTCAAATTCTCGCTTGCAAATCAACTTTGCTTTATTTTTTATTCAAAAAATTCAATATAATAAAAAAGGGAATCAGTATTAAAGATACACTGAAATTATATGCTGTCTTGTTTTAATAGTTGTTTCATATACGCAAAGGCCGTCGGGTTTTAAAGCCATTATAAAATCAATATTTAAAACAAACTTACCTTCGTTAACGTCGGCTCCCTTCTTTTAGCTGATTCTTTCGCCCTTTCTTCTTGAAATTTACAAAATCTTGCAGAAATACCAGCAAAAATGAAGAATATTTGCAAGAAATTTATCAATCATCAACTCATCAAATCAAGAAATGTTTGCTATTTCGCTGTCGTCATATAGCCGTTATAATGCAAACTTTAAATTGGACCAATCAGTGTTCGTTATTCATGACAGTCCGCCATATTTTTGAGATCAGTAAGGATGACCACCCATCGTTGGTGACCGACGCCCGCGATATTTGATGAACTTTAGACTCCGCTAATGCTTTCGTTTCCCCCGGGTGTAAATAGCCGGGGGGAATTAGTACCCTCGCACGGCGCTTCGCGCCGCCGGCTCGGGGATAACTCTACATTCTATTATTTAAAATCTTTGATTGCCCTGCCAATCCTGATGATTCGCCCTGCCAATCCAGATGATTCGTATTTTGGGGGGGGGTCACCCCCCCCCCCCCCGATACCCCTCAAGTTTCGCCCCTGCTAATAATTGGATCTAAGCAGCAACTGCGGAAACTTAACCCATGCCATGTACGTATCGGGAATGCTGATGTCTTTCCTGTACCAATAGCTCGTGATCTAGGAGTTTGGCATGATTCAAATTTATCAATGTCATGTCATATAATGTCGGGTTCAGAACGCCGCTGCCAGATTAGTGACTTCAACACGAAAATACGATCACATTACACCTATATTACGTGAACTACACTGGTTACCTGTGAAGTTCAGGATCCATTTTAAACTGCTATTGCTTACTTTTAAAGCTTTACATGGAATGGCTCCAAAGTACATGGTAGACCTACTTGTTGTCAAAGTGAAGGAAATTACCTTTTACGCTCTAATGATAGCATAATGCTAGAGTTCCCTAAGGGTAAATTTTTACGATCATTTGGCGACCGATCTTTCACTGTGGCAGCTGCGAAACTTTGGAATGAACTTCCAAAAGAAATTCGTGACATTTCGTCAATAAGCGTTTTTAAAACTTGTCTTAAGACTCATCTTTTTAAACTAGCTTTTAATTATTTAGTTTATATTAAAGTTAACATTTCAACATTTTATTACACTTTGAACATTAGTTATATTGTAATACAGCGCTTTTGATCATTACATGTAAAAAGCGCTTTATAAATCATTAAATTATTAGTTGTTATTATTAAAGACACTGGGACCGAGGAGAGGTCAATCTCGTACCCAGGGTATGCCCAGCGCCTAACCTGCGAACGGGCATACTCTGGGTACGAGATTGCTTGAGAGGTTATTTGGCCAACGGCCGAGGCCAATGTGAACGCGCGCCTGAGCTGGCGTCTTCGTTTCTGTAAATTGTTCTGTTTTACTGTTGTGGTTACCAAATTATGAGCAAATATGGTGACAAAATTCAGTTTTTATTTGTACAGCCCCAGCGAGTTAACGCTCCATAGAGCGTCTTGTTTTACATAAAAATCAAGTTAAAATTTCAGTTTTCTTTGTGTGATTTATACTAAAACAATTAGACAACTCAGCCTCGTTCTCTCAGAGCGAATAGTCAACTCGGCTTCGCCTCGTTGACTATTCGCTCATAGACAACTCGGCTTCGTTGTCTATAATTGTTAAATATGCATATCTTGTAATGCATAAAGACTTTTCAACATAGTCAACATTTCTTCCAAAGTGTACAAAACTCATTTGCCCCTGTCAGTAACGAAACCACGTTCATGTATATATACTTACACTTTCAAGTTTCATTTTCTTCTGTACACAATAAGCACCAGACGGACAGGGAATAATACACAGAGCTTTAAGTGGGCAATAGAAACCTATATTTAAATAATTAAAGTTAATGCTCATTTTTCAACCATTTTACATGACTATTGTTAGCCCGACTCTAAAAATACTAATAGTGAGCTTAAGCAAGCGACGTTTTTGTCAACAAGGACGTCCCCCAAAAATTGGTTAACTAATTTTTACGGCATTTTGCATCATATAGGCACAGCGCTCGTGTAAGAAAGCAAAAAACTTTTGTCATATGCGTTGACGATTACCACAAACTGACACAAGTTTTTAATCCAGTCCCCCCTCGGTAATTTGACGTCGCTTGCTTAAGCTCCCTAATACGACTAATACTTGTACTAAACGTATACAATTCACTAAAAGAAAGTAAACATGTTCTAGTGTGACCTTATTACGGACATATATAGTGATTTTACATACAGCAGATGGAAATTTCGAGCGATTTTGATGGAAATTTTATACACTTTATCAGACCTAACCAGGAGCAGCCGCGAGGAATGCAACTATTCCTCCTATATTCCTCTGACAGGAATCGATCCTGCGATTACTGATACGCATTTATATTGTGACTAAATGCACATACCTTTTGGGCAAGCTTTTGGCTGTAATCTACCGTCCAGGTAAAATCCACCTGCACATGCCTGAGTAAGCCAGCTGTAGGCACAGGCAGTCCTTGGGTTGAGGGTTGGAAGAATTACTTTAGGGACACCTGATCCGGGTCTTGGCGATGTCGGTTGTTTTTCACAAGGATAGATAGTTTCATTATCACCCGCGGACGGGCAGCATTGATGGATATATTTCTTTGGACAGCATCCACCAGGAGGAGGTCTGGGCTTCTCTGTAAAACAATGGTTTATTTAAATATCAAAATTTCAGGTAATTATTAATACTACTAAACAATAATTATAAAAAATAATAATAAATAATTATAAAAATTAATAGTAATTATAATTATTATAATAATTATAATTATTACAATAATTATAATAACTACAATAATAATTATAGTAATTAATAACAATGAAATCAATATTATATTATTATTTAAACGAATTTAAAGAACACTAAATATAAAGAATGAATGGTTAATGATGTTACCTATATTGGTAAATATATATTTCTGTGAGCTCTCTAGGTGTTTTTACGAAAGAGTGTTGCACATTTATAAAGATACTAGAAAATATTATTGGTTTTGATACTGAATTATAGACACATAATGCACTGCGTTAGAAAAATTATGTCTATTGGTATTAGATTTTTATTGCATCTTCTGTTGCCAAAATAAGTAATGAGAAAATTCTGATCTATTACAATTTTGAAATATCTTACTTGTATGTGTATACTTGCATGTATTTGTTTACTAGTTTAACTAAAAAATACCAGTTGTGATTCAGACGATTCAAGTAGTCAATTCATGCACCATTGAAAGTTACCTTATAATTAGCTAGATTTACAATAAATGTATAAGTATAGAAAAGAAAATCATTTAACCTTGTCTATACTCTTGAACAATAACAAAGTCATTATACCATATAAGGTAATATTGCGCGTGTCTCTAAATATAGCTATTACTGTTCAGAGTTCATCACACACTCCCCTAACAAATTTAAACGAATTATAAATTTTTAACAACAACAGTCTACACAGTTATATTTACTTCCCTTTAATCGTCCTTCAACTGTTCTCTGATGTTAACTTTCGCGATCTTTGCTGCTTTCCGTTTTAATTTATCATCATTGTCTTCAGTACTTTTTTTTTTATTTATTTTTTTTTATTTTAAAAATTTTCCCCATGTACAATAAATTTATGTGTAGTATATTTACAATAATTGTAGAGTGCGGGCTAGATATATACCTACTAGAAATCTTAGTAGACTTTTTATTTAGGTCTCTAGTTATGCTAGTTTGTATTGTGTTAGGTAATAAATTATTTACAGTCAATCACAATATTAAAGGAATATATATATATATATTTACAAGAGAGAAAAAGAAGAGAAAGTGTTCTTATTATAGAAGTGAATATTTACAAGAGAGAAAAAGAAGAGAAATTGTTCTTATTATAGAAGTGAATACCAATGTTGTAGATGCATTTGGGT
>CACRXK020014570.1:0-12969 GCA_902702795.2 Paramuricea clavata
ACTTAGACTTTGATATATTACAGTTGTATTTCACTTAAAAATTCACGGAGATATTAATCTTAAAATTCGGGAGGATATTTCTGGATGTGTCTGAAATATGCAAAAATCGGCGTATCAAATATTAATCAAGATTTGCCCGACTGAAACATGCACTATTACCAGTAAATAAATGACACTTGACAAATTGTTTATTATGAAACAAAGTATTATTATATTTACAAAATACAAGCAAGATTCATTCGTCCGAAATTCGCGTGTGTTCCTAGCACGAATACGTTTCCTTATTTCATGAGATCACTGCATCGCGAAGGATCGTCATTGGATCGTTCGTAGTTCTGAATTAGGGCATGCTGTCACAACGGAATTGTGAAGCTCTTCTAACTTCTGCAACGTTCTGAAATCTTGTTAAGAACACCCAAACTCTTTTGCCGTTTCTTAATCTTGGTAAGTTCATGGAGTAAACTGAGAATTATATGAAACACAATCAAACCATACAACTCCATAAGACATAACAATTAAGCAACTCCCCAGAGACATGCAACATTTTGGGAACAAAACGTAACAAAATAGTAGCGTTGATACGGTGATGTGTATTTGCAAAAAGCAATATTATTTCCTTCAATAAAGAATATTCATCCTGCTCTAACCGAGAAATAATCTACTCAGTCTGTTTGAACCCATTAAAAACATGAAAAAATTAGGCTATTTAAGAATACGAAAAATTTAAGCGCCTGCCTTCCATGGTCAGTCTTTCATGTACATTTAAGTTTGCAAAGACCTAATATTAAATACTTGCATAATTTCGAACGTTCATATTTCAGGAAACAATGAGCTAAGACTACATGTAAGATGTCTAAATCTACGCCATATCCCTTACAAACCTTAACGATAATTCGCTGAAATACAAGTTAGCCTAATATGTCATTAAGCAAACAAACGCTAGAGTTAATATTTGATATGCCGATTTTCGCTAATTTTAGACACATTCCAAAATATGCTCCCCATTTTTAACATTAATATCTCCGTGAATTTTTAAGTTAAATACAACTGTAATATATCAAAATCTAAGTTAGTCCTTCCTTTATTTAATGCAAGTTATTTCTCTTTAAAAACTTTACTTGTTTAGAAGTTATTACGAATCAAACAGGAGTACTTTTTTTTGGGCCACCCGGTATAACTTAAAAAGTAAAAGAGATATTACACTTAAATAAGTCACCGTATATTTCACGATTTAACTTAAATTTTGATATACGTCTTGTATCTTTTCATGCAATATTGACAGAGATAACTGTGTTTAAATAATAATAATAATAATAAGCTTTTATTTAAACACGATATTAAGTACAGCGTAGCTGAAGTGGTCGTGAGTATACTAATTAAATAATAGTTAATAAAATAAGTTAAATATATAGTAATCTAGAGTTTCTTAATAAAATTGTTTTTCAATGCAATATAACTATCTAAAGATCTATCACTATTTTCCAGAGAGTTCCAAAGGATTGCACCTTGATACCCGACAGATTTTTTCATGAAATCTGTTTTAAACTTTGGGATTTTCAAACAAGTTGTTTTTTCTAAAGTTATACACTTGTTCTCTCTTTGTGAATATATGTTGGAACGTTATAGGTGATAAATTGTGGTAATAATTGAAGACTAGTTTTAACAATTTTAAATTATAAATTAAGTAGCCTCCAGTTTGTTTGAGTTTGAACTTCTTTCGAAGGTTTGTCCCAGGCATACTGCAGGTAGATTAGTCGTGCTGCCCTGATGTGAATTCTTTCCAAATTGTCAAATTTCGTTTTCCCAACGGATCCCCAGATTAAAATTCCATAAGTTATAGATGGCAGAATAACCTTAAAATAGAAGTCCAGACGTGCTCACAGAGGTAGAAAATGAAACGCTCTAAGCAGGTTTAGTTTCCTATTAAACGATTCAACTACTTCCAAGCATGAATTAACGTCCCATTTAAGGCAGGAATCCACTTTTAAACCAAGACATATTTTTGTGTTAAACTTAAGCAAACATTTTTTGAACAGCCGAGAATTAGCTGAAAAGGCCCTATTAAAACCAATTTAATAACCGTTACCATTTTCTCGCGATTATTGTTTCAATTAGTGGGTTGGTTTGACGAAGTCAGTTGTTCTGGGTCCACACTTTGTTGAAAGAAATCTCGACACGAAAGAGTACCTCCGATTGAATGAAACCTGAAGTATATGTGCGCTTCAAATAACTCAGGTTCTGAGGCACAATTTGAGAGAGCTTCGTGAAGTGATTGTTACAGCATGCCGCAACTTGAAACAGCAAATGATCCAAAATTCTTTCGATTGTATGATTTCACGGGCAAGACGTTGCATTTGTGCTGGGGGACATGCATTTACTGATGAATATAGACGATTGTTTTTGAACCACAAGCATGAACGCACTGACAATAAAGTATAATGTGTCTTAACACAAGTTATTGCATGTTGTATGTATTTAATATATTTAATAAGCCATTTTTAGCTAATTTCGTCAGTTCCAAAAACGTTTACTCCTGTTTAAATACATGTATCTTTGACAATATGGCATGGAAATGTGCATAGCATAGATCAAAATTTAAGGTGGATATTGCTGAATGCCAATAAACTTCTTTTAGTGTCATTGCTCTTTTAGTTTCAGCAATTCTATAACAGTCGTACTTTTTTTTGCCCCACCCGGTATAATTGTTATTTTTCAATAGCAATTCATTGGCCGTATTGTATTCATTGTGATATCCGCCATGTTGAAACTGCGACAATTTAGGATAGAGCCGGTTAGCTTCAAATTTGACAAAAATGTGAAAGATATACAATAGAATGAGGTTTATTCTTCAATATCATATCTCGTGTTAGCCATGCTAATATTGCCTTAAGAAAGGTTTTGATACTATGCGATTAATAATATTAAACTTTATTTCAAGATTGTTTTTCTAATTATAAGAATATTATTCTAGGTAGGAAAAATGTTATTCTTAAAATAAGAAAAAAATTCTCTCGAATATTCTTGCCTAGTTATATTTTCTTATTTTAAGATTTTTGTTCTTAAAACGAGATTTTTTTCTTGAAATATTTCTTGATAAGAAATAATTACTTAAAATAAGAAAAACAATTTTAAAAATAAGAATATTATTCTAGACTAGAATTTGTATAATAATAAAAATAATAATAATATAATAATATGTAGTACATACTTAATACATATGTATATAATATAAATAATGCTTTTCATTGTGTAATTGCGGCGCGCGAAAAATGTCAGAGGAATGGGGCAAGCTTATTGATTCTTCGCTAATGCTTTCCTATCTACGGGTGTAAATAGCCGAGCGGAGTTTAGTGCCATTAATTGGCTTGGGGATAATATTATAGCGCGTTTATTCTGCTCTATAGTAATAGTAAAGTACATTACCCACAAAGAACGCCAGAATAACTAGAGTAAAACCATTTATACATGCACATAACAAACCACTCTTGGTTTGAGTCAACATGTCGTGATTTAGAAAGACTTACCATTCTATAATTATATAGCGGTAACAATTATTCAATCACATACACGGCGCTTTGTAACAGTCAACCATTCTGTAGCTGCGGTAAGATTCTTGATAAGAGAATACTACAAAACTAATCAGTTTTATTTCACATTTTTATTTCCTTTATATTACATTCCACTATGTATCAATTTCAACTTCACAGCGAAATTGTAATTGACAAATTATTTTTATTTTGCCTTGTGTGGTGAAACAAAGGAAGAAAACGCCACCAGGCAGACTGACAAAGACACCAGTAAAATGTTGTAAATAGCACTCAACAGTTTAGAAACGTTTTAATTGATAACATTATATTGGGTTAGCTGTGTTCTTATTAATAACCGCGTTGTTTATCGCGGACTCAGGTTTTGTACGTTCGGATCGTGTTACGTTCACTCTTGTGTGCTCGAGGTGTAAATATAAAGTTTATATTGTTTTCCGAAGATTTATATTAAAATTATAAACTAAATTGAACAGGTTATGGGCCCAGACACTCTCTGAACTGCGTGTTATTAATCAAAGAAATTTCTGCTGGATTTAAACGTTCAAAATGGCTCAAGAAGACAAGTTATTTATCGACAAACTAGAAGGAGTTAAAAATTGGCAAGTATGGAAATATCAAATGCAAGTTATATTGGAAGCTAGAGAGTTGTGGGGTCACGTTGATGGAACGGCAACCAGCCCGGCTTTATCAGAAAGCAGTTCATCAAGTTCATCGGCTCAAACAGCTTTCGAAAAAGCTCAGAGGAAGACCAAAGCTCTACTTGTTACGAGTATAAATTCGAATCTTGTGCATCTCATTACTGAGCCAAAGCAAATTTGGGACAAACTGAAGGAACGTTTTGAAAGAAACATTGTAGCAAACAAATTGTTTTTGAAGCAGAAATTATTTTCTTTGAAAATGAAAGATTGTGATTCCCTCGATGATCATCTACGCCGCATAAAAGAAATTACTGACCAACTGGCAGCCATCAAGGCGCCTATTCCTGAAGATGAACATATTGTAGCCCTGTTACTCAGCCTTCCACAATCATATAACACTCTAACAACTGCATTGACTGCAAAAGGAGACGAGCTTAGCCTAACTCAAGTGCATCAAGCACTCATGAGTGAAGAAGAAAAATGTGGCCTATACAAGGGCAAAGATGGTGGTGGTCGAGTCGACAAGGGTGAAACTGCCTTACAGCATGAAAAGACAAGTCGAAAGCCTATCAAGTGCTTTGGATGCGTCGAAGAGAATCATGTGATCAGAAATTGTCCGGAAAGAAAGAAAGAAAGGGCAGCATGAAAATCGAAATAAACCGGGAAATTCATACAAACATAAAGCAACTCCAGCAGATGCTGATGGGAAAAGGAACGAGGATTCTGGGGGTAATGTACGATATTCGTAGTAGGATTGATTGCAGCTGAAGGGAATAGTTGTTGGATAATCGACTCCGGTGCTTCGCAGCACATGACTGCCAATCGTGACTTATTGGTAAATTATTGTGAATTCTCTGAACCAGAACCTGTTGCTCTTGGTGATGGTCGTTCTGTTAATGCGTACGGATATGGACAAGTAGACATCACTATGATACTTGGAAATAAAGAGAAAGACCAACAGAAATAAATTCTAACAGAGGTACTCTATGTTCCAAAATTAGCTACAAATCTTTTTAGTGCACGTACAGCAGCATCTAAAGGCAAGGTGGTGCAATTTTGCCACACCCTCTGTTGGATTAAGGATTCGAAGGGACAAGTTGTAGTACGTGGTCGACTTGTTGGGAACATGTACCGTCTTGATTGCAAAGTTGGCAAACATGGAAACCGAGTATCAATTGCTAATGAAACTGGTGCCAAACCGGATCTATGGCACCAAAGAATGGCGCATTTAAATGCCGGTCAAATGAAAATCATGGCTTCAAAGGAACTCATTACAGGCACGGACATACCTGGAACGGGCAAGTTAAGTTTTTGCGTGGCCTGTGCGGAGGGAAAGGCTCACCGAGCGCCATTTAAGCCAGTGGGAGAAATTAAGTCAACGAGAAGGTTAGAGTTGGTCCATAGTGATGTTGCCGGACCGATGAAGACTGAAAGCTTTGGAGGTGCAAAGTACTTCGTCACCTTCATCGATGATTACTCCAGATGTGTCACTGTTCACCCAATGAAGTATAAGTCTGAAGTGTTGGAAAAATTCAAGGAGTGGGAGGCAGCCGTGACAAACCAGGCATGCAAGATTAAGACACTTCGGACAGACAATGGTGGTGAATGCACATCCACCGAGTTCCAAGATTTTCTAAAGGAGAAAGCAATTCGCAATGAGACTACAGTGCCACATTCACCCCAGCAGAATGGGGTAGCTGAGCGCATGAACCGAACACTTCAAGAAGCAGCTCTCTTTATGATTCTGCATGCTGGACTGTCCAAAGCTTTCTGGGCAAAAGCAGTTTGCAATGCGGCCTATGTAAGAAACCGAGTCATCACGACTGCGACCGCGGTAACCCCTTACGAAAGATGATATGGAAAGAAGCCAGATGTGTCTAATCTTCGTGTCTTTGGCTGTACTGCTTACGCTCATGTTCCTGATGCTTCACGCCAGAAACTTGACCAAAAGGCAGTCAAGATGCGATTTGTCGGCTACAGCCTTACACAGAAAGGATACAGGCTATATGATGAGAATCGACAAAGAATCTTCATTCGCAGATATATAACCTTTAATGAAACATACTTCGGGTCTACAAAAGTTCAAATGAAGTGCGACGAAGACAGTACTGAATGCGCTGAAGAAGAAATGGAATTAAAGGGCAAAGATGTGATAACCGTGGATGAACAGCAAGATCTCCCAGTGGATCCTCGACGCTGAGGGCGAGAGAGAAATCCACCAATTTACTAATAAGACGAGTATGCTACAATCACTACAGCGAAATATGCAGTACTTTATGTAGCTGAAATCGAAGAGCCAGAAACGTTAAAGGACGCTCTTGACAGTGAACATGCAACACAGTGGAAAGCAGCTGCAGATGCTGAATACCAGTCTTTGTTAGAGAATGAGACTTGGGAGTTAGTTGAACTGCCAGCTGGACGTAAGTCTATCAGTTTCAAGTGGGTTTTCAAAGTCAAGTACGATGAGACAAAAAAGGTAGAAAGATTTAAAGGTCGTCTGGTGGCTAAAGGTTTCCTGCAAAAATATGGAATTGACTATGATGAAACATTCTCTCAGGTGGTTCGTTTTTCGTCAATCCGTGCTCTTCTGGCTTTTGGTGTTTCTCGACGAATGTTGATCCATCAAATGGATGTAGTAACAGCATTCCTAAACGGTACTTTGGACGAGGAAATATATATGCAACAGCCCGAAGGCTATGTCGAACCAGGAAAAGAAGGGCTAGTGTGTCGCCTCAAGAAATCGCTTTATGGCCTAAAGCAAAGCCCACGCTGTTGGAATAACGTCTTCAAAGAATTTATGTTATCACTGGGATTTGTTCAGAGTGTTGCAAATCCATGTATATTCATTCGTGTCCTCAAGGATAAGTTGACGATTATATTGTTACTGTTCATGTTGATGACCTGATACTTTTAACGGATACTGAAGGAGAGATGATCGATCTCAAGACCAGTCTGGCAAACCACTTCAAGATGAAGGATATGGGTGTACTCCACTACTGTCTAGGAGTTAGTGTTACTATAAAGGACGGTGTATTGCAAATCAGTCAAGAACAGTACATCGGTAAGATTATGCGAAAGTACAAATTACAAGATTGCAAAACGGTGTCAACGCCAATGGATTTTAACGTAAAACTAGTTAAGGACGATGGATATAGCAAACCAGTGTATGTCGTTCAGTACCAGTCAATGGTAGGGAGTTTGATATACGCGGCGATAGCTACTCGTCCAGACATAGCCTACGCAGTGGCAGCATTGGCTAAATTCAACTCATCACCGACCGAGGCAATCTAACAGCGGTCAAGCGCGTTTTTCGGTATTTGAAAGGAACTGCTCAACTACGCCTGCAGTACCAAGAAACCGATGCTAATGTAGAGGGATACTCTGACGCAGATTGGGCTTCTGACTCAGATGATCGACGATCAACGTCCGGAAACGTATTTGTGATATCGGGAGGTGCAATCAGTTGGACAAGCAAGAAACAACCAACGTACAGGTAACAGTGGCTCTTTCAACGTCGGAATCCGAATACATTGCACTACGTTTTGCAACCCAAGAAGCAGTATGGCTGCGACAACTGATGAAAGATCTACAGATGGATTGTACCACAGCGACGACCATATATGAAGATAATCAAGGTGCTATCGCGATGTCAAGGAACCCAGTGCTACACAAGCGGACGAAGCACATTGATATAAAATATCATTTCATTCGGGAGAAAACTCAAGATGGGACAATTGAGCTGAAGTACTGTCCAACCAATGAAATGTTAGCGGATATTTTGACAAAGCCACTATCCAAAGGACAATTTGAGTATCTGCGATGTAAGTTGGGACTGATACAAGGACATATTGAGTGAGTGGGAGTGTTGTAAATAGCACTCAACAGTTTAGAAACGTTCTAATTGATAACATTATATTGGGTTAGCTGTGTTCTTATTAATAACCGCGTTGTTTATCGCGGACTCAGGTTTTGTACGTTCGTGTTACGTTCACTTTTGTGTGCTCGAGGTGTAAATATAAAGTTTATATTGTTTTCCGAAGATTTATATTAAAATTATAAACTAAATTGAACATAAAATTAATTGATGCCATTTGCATGCAAATGATTAACAATATCGCGCAGTGGTGCTATATTCAGTAGTGGTAAAACATGCACATAGGATTCAAAATCATATATATGATTGTAATTAATTTTTGAAAAACAATCTGCATGACAATTATATATAAATTCTATATTACTAGTATCATAAATAATGTATTATATACGGTTGAGTTGAAAAATTAATTCCAGAAATAAGACTATTTAACACGACCATATGTAAGAGACTGGGTCGAGTGACACTTATACTACCATATTATTACACTTATAGCCGGTATATATTATTACTTATGTTATCCCCAAGCCAACGGCGTGGAGCGCCGTTCCGGGCGTAAGCCCGGGGCGGGTACTAATTCCGCCCGGGAGAAGGAAAACATTAGCGAAGTCTAAAGTTCATCAATGATCGCGGGCGTGGGTCACTGTGCGTTTTGGCTTTTGGGTGGATGGTCATCTCACTGATCTCAAAATATCAGTACGTGTTGTTGAATCAGTGGTCGAATGAGAAGGCGAGAAGATATTTGGCCGTGTATGATCTAAAGGGTGAGACAAAAGAAAGCGGGGTTAGCTTTGTTGAAATACAAAAATTAGTTTAATGGTAGTGTGAGAAAGGACCGTGAATCATTAGACTCATACCTGTCAGCTCTCCGGTTGTGCCTACATACCCCCCAACTGTATAGATCGTTTGCCAACTGAGGCTAATCCAGAACAAAAGAACAAACATTTAGAACAGACAGGAGCCGTAAAATTTTATAATGCACGACGAAAGGAAGATATCTTATGTCAATTTATTATAAATGGGCTAAATTAAGCCAGTATCGCGAGAAGTTCTGATCCGACAGGATGGCACCTCCTGTAGAGACGGTAGTTAAACGCATTGCTAATAGAGGCAATTAATCATCCTGTGGCTGTGGCAGCTGTAAGAGAGCCACATAGTTCACAAGCTGATATGGAGAGTAGAGTTGAGAAGAAAGAAGAGAAGTTGAGAGAGTTACTTAGTTCAGAAAGTTTGCAGCGAATGCGGCTTTTCGCAGAGAGGGGGTAAACGGGGCCTCGTGAAAACGAAGACCAAAACCACAGATGTTTGCCGAGTATGCATGCAATAGCCATGGACACTGGGCTCGGAACTGTCCAACAATGATTAATTTAAACGGAATAGAGGCTGGCCAAAGGTTGAAACACCAGCCTTAGATCACACATATGGGACCAATTACCTATATAGAGCACCAAGTAATGCTACCCCAATAAATACTGTACATACTGCTGGTAGGAGACATAACTACAAGGTACAGAAGCCATATTTAATGACTCAAACATTGCATTCCTTTTGGACACTGGTGCGGAGGTTAGTCTTATTAATTCGTCAGTTCCAGGTTTGAAATTAAAAGAATGCAAAGTAAAACCACTGTTCAAGCACCTATCAACCCATCGCAGTAATTAGTAAAAAGGAAGGCTGAGGTCCAACTAAAACTTGGGGTACTGGAAACTACACGGACGTTCCTAGTTGTGGATGAATTATCAGAATCAGTACTAGGGGCAGATTTTATTGAAAAGGAGCTCATGGAGCATTAAACAAGATGGATTATGGCTAGTTAACATGAATGTTCCCCTGGTTACCTCCCCTGGTTACTCAAAAGAAATGTAAAGTAGTTCTATTGAAAAATATCGGTCCTGTTATAGCACGTTGCACTGTCCAATTACCTACAAGGTATCAAACCATGGTACAAATGAGATATAAAGATAAAATTAATCGTACTAGGCTACTTGAGTCCACAAAGACACGGGGGATTTGGTAGTGCTTCTTTCAAAAGCAGTGGTTAGTTCTTATCAGAATGGCGTTTTCTGCAGGGTTAAAGCAGTTAACTTTTTGGATACCCCTGTTACTCTTTAAAAACCAGAAAGTGGGTATAGTTACAGAAGTGGAAGTTTCCGAACCATTTCGGGATGACAATGTACGAGTAGCTGGGAGTATTAGTGTGGGGAACCGTACCAAAGCGGTACATCCATTGGGTATATACTTGCCCAACACTGCAGCTAAAGGGAAAGACACAGAAGAGTTGGAGAAACTTATAGTTTCTTATGCCACCGGTTAAGCACGACCTGCGTAGGATTCCGTTGCTTATAAAAAGGATGTAAAGAAAGATTTAAAAGCGACGATGGAAGATGGTGTCATCGAAAAATATCATTCCCAGTTGGCGAGTCCCTTGGTAATTGTGCGTAAAAGCTCAGGTGATGTTAGAATATTTGTGGATTACAAAAAATTGAACCAAGCAACACAAGTAACTAGTTATCCATCACCAAATATTACGGAGGCGCACTGGATCACTTACCCGAGGCGTCATTCTTAACCACCATTGATATGGTTTCCGGTTTACCATCAGGTGGAAGTTGTTTCAGAGGATCGGGATCAAACAGCCTTTATTACTCCTTATGGTTTGTTTCAATATTGCCGGATGCCCTTTGCTTTAGCAGGTGCACTAGGCACATTCCAGTCAGTGGTGGAAGATATGCAGTTGCAGTTGTGTTTCGTTTATACCGTATTATCACTATTAATATAAATACAAGTATATTTAACACTGTTACACATATATAAATAATAAGTAATACTTCACATATTCTTTCTAAATCACTACTCTTGCATAAATGATGCGGAACCAATACTGAGCGGAAACAATAAATAAATCATAACTATAATTGACAAAATCTTTCTCTATTATACAAATGTGGATGAATTTGCTTAAATCATTAAATAATTCAATTTATATTAATAATTATAATTAAAATCCTAGCTACTTAATTTGCCTTCAGTAACAGCTATTACTAACATTCCGATCATGCCTAGTAAGATACCAACACTATGAAGTACGGATAGGTACCGTCTGCTCTTCCCTTCTGATCTTGAATTTAATAGTCCAGGTAACTAAACAAATGATAAATATTATATCAAGCAACAACATTTGCTATTTCATTCTTTGCTATTTGTTAATTTTGTGCTATTGGAAATTGTTTCTTGCTTACTGATAATTTACACTTTTCCTTTGAAAATGTGCAGTCTCCCTCAAATGAAATATTTAAAAGAGAAATTCCAATCCTCTCACACTTTTTAACAATATCTGTTTACAACGAGACATACTTTTATCAGGGCCATCGGAAGCGTCGAGAAGAGGGGCTAGAGTCCCCAATAATTACCTTATTTATGATTGTATTGGCTTACGACACTTTACATGCGCGCGAATCGTTCATAAAGTAAAACTAGTTAAATTTGCTTTACAGTACGTATAGTGCGTAAAAATATTGCACACAGATTGTTTTTACGGTATGTGAACATAAATATATGAATATACTACACCCCCATTATCGCGTTTAGCTACGGCCCTGCGCAGAACAAAGGTCAATGTGATAAGGGCTTCCACTTTGACAAATATACAACTGAACAAGGACCAATCTCTTGTTATCGAGAAAGAAAATTTGACTTGGTGTGAGCAGTAAAGAATTACGGACATCGCATGAACTGAGCCAATGTGACAGAAAAGAGCTTATGAACGCTGGAATACTAGATTCCCCTTATTACGTTTTCGTAGCGCTTTGCATTGTGGTTATAGTGGTATCACTGATATTCAAGATGGCTTATTTTTTGTCCTGACCCGTGCAAGAACTTTTAAAAAAAGCTAGGGTCAGATGCGCGATAACCAACAGCAAAATATTCGCGAAAACATTCAATATTTTCATTTGAGGCCGCTATCTTTATCAGTGATACCACTATAACCACAATGCAAAGCGCTACGAAAACGTAATAAGGGAAATCATTAATTGACATATCATGGATATACAGAAAATTTGGTCAGTAACTCAGTATGATAATTCAGTGACACGCAATTTATTCAAATATAACTCAACCGGGCAAGTACTTTCACTCTTCCAGTGGACAAAGGAATACGTTGGCCGATGAAGTTATTACCATTAAACGAAACCGCCACTGGGGGAATAATAACAAGATCGATAGACTAAACACAAAAACCAATAAGCGTTTGTTGATATGTCATTCCGACCATGCCGTCAATGCACATGCTTAAATGAAGCGGCATTCGGCGCGTAAGTATGAATTTACACGCAGGGGCGGCGCTAACCCTCTTCGAGTTGGGGGGGGGGGTGAGTGATCTTTTGCCGACTGTTGTTTGGTAATTTTGCCGAGTCATTAGCCTATAGTGAGGGTCCTGAAATTTTGGCAAAATCCCAGTCACAGTTGGATTTTTATTAGAAATCCCAGTCCGAGTTATTGAAATCCCAGTCAATAAAAAACCCCTTTATTTATCGGTAGAATAAACAGTTTTAAGACCTTTTAAGCCACCGTGTGTGCAAGTGGCGGACACTTTATGAAATATTGGGGGGGGGGGGAGGCCGAAGGCACGAAAATTTTAAAATTTGAATCCCGGGAATGGCATTTGCATCATTCTGAGACACGCATAATCAGAAAACCCAAAATTCCTGTCGGCATCCATTTTGCAGCCCTCGAAAAGTCAAAATCTCGGCATTTCTTAAAATCTGTTCCACATCTTGGAACTTCATAGATACTTGATAGATACTTGATACTTGATACTTGGTTTCTTCAGTGGTTATCTTTAGCCAATCCAGTTTTGCCGACTGAGACAACAATTTGCCGATTAGCTGACGAGTGGGGGGGGGGTGTTCCA
>CACRXK020014571.1:0-12968 GCA_902702795.2 Paramuricea clavata
CGCTACTACCTTCACTACCTACAATGCTATACTCTTCACTACTATATAACTGCTTGATTATCTTCCCTTAAGATTATTGCTTGTAAATGATTACAAATAGAACAAGTTAATACGCAAATTTCTATATTGTATACGAACATAGAATTTATTTGTCCAGTATATAATTAATATTTAACTATCCCTTTGACCAATCACAAAAGACCTTGTTGGAGCTGCTACATGACCCGATAATAGCTGTGCAAATGTACTTTATAAAGATAATAATAATATAATCTTTGGCTATATTTTTAGATCTGATGCAACTGGCAATTGCTTGTATAGCTCCGTTTTCTAAGCATTGACACGTACCAATGACCTAATTTGACCTTGATAGTTTAAATGTTTACAGTGCAAGTGTGAAAGGTCCATTTCGGCACTTATAGGACACTAACAGGCTATAAGCGAAGCACTATGGTTGAAGACTACTTAAATTAAATGACTTGTCTTGGTCATGACGCAAATTCACCAGGAAATTATTCCTAACATATGTACTGTAGGAAACGTTATTGATAAATTTTCTGGAACATGTGGTTAAAGTTCAATATGTCGGCTTGCAAAAAGACCACTCTCGCCTCCAATAGCAATAACCTAGCTCAACTGACATGAGAAAAACTTCCTGGTGTTTGGTTCTTCATCATCAACCAAACTTAGCCTTTCAATTAGATCACCCCCTTCCCATAATCCCCCCCCCCCCAAACATTCGGGCTTTGTAGACAAAAGCTGATGCCAAATATCGGGTCTGATCTCATTGGCTTGAGACAGGTCCATTGCATCTTGAACCAGTTAAATTTTTCAACAGACCAGGGCTTGAAATAACAACTGATCACCAATCATTAATAGGCAAGAAATTGCTTATGATCGGTGGAAAAGCAGGGTTTCCAACCTGAAAAAGCAGGGAAAGTCATGACTGCCGATCATCATGATCAGGAACTTTGGGAACATTATTTCAGGCCCTGACAGACAAACTCCATGTTGATAGTATGTCTCTGTCTATATACAGTATGTAAGCATAGTATAGGAATAATAGAATACTGTGTTAAAAACCTTGCCAATTTAATATTTCAGATAACTAGATAAGTAAAGCAATAGTCATTTGTAATGAAATATTTTGTATTTGAATCGACTGTGATTAAAATATGTTTAAAATGCCAGGTAAAATAAACTTGTTTTCAATAAAAGTTGGCTTCCACTGAAGCTGCAGCTTTGAGGCACCATTTCACTTGCGATATTATACATTTTCATAGTGGACAGTATATAACAAGATGATGAATTTAATTAGATTAGACATAGGTTAGTAATAGGAGGACTGGGGAAGGGGCTAAAGGGAAAAACAAGGCAATTTCGCATCCATGAAATGTCCCGTATTGTCACCCATTTTTAACCGAGCTCCTTTTGCTGCAGTGAAAGGTGTGAGTTGGGTTTATGGCACCTTAAAACCAGATTGCTCATTTTAGGTGGTGTTCATTATTCATTTTATTGTCACCCATTTCTAAGTTCTAGCCAAACTCCTTTTGCTCTTGCAAAAGGTGTGAAGGCAAGCAATCTGGTTTAAAGGAGCCAGAAACCTGTGCTTGTGTTCAGCTTTTTCAAGGAGCTGTCCTTGTTGGATCACGGTTTACTATTTTTGGTAAACGTGTTTCCTAGGCATGCTGATGAGCCAAGGTATACACTGTAGGGCGGAACAGTCTATATATTAATATATCATATGCTGAACATTGGCAGGTACGAAAAAAATTATGTCATTTACGCATTTGTAGTTTAATAAAACAAAATATCTATACTTCCACAAAAATTGGACTATCATCCTGACATCAAATGACGTCATGTCAAATGACGTCATCACGTTTTGCGTCATCGATGACGTCATAAAATTTTGACTAACGTGCGAAAAATCCTAGATCCGCCCCTGAGTATAATATCACATTAGGCAAGCTGGTCTTGCCCATTTATATGGGCTAAATATACACTTGCCCATGGTAAGATACTGCCTCGTATATTAATTTTATATATGTTTGAGATTGCATTCAAATGAAACAGCCTGGTTGAATTTATTGGCCCAGCATCTGCTTGAGCAAGTTGATATCCTGCATTGGGAGTCTCACACTAATAAAGGTCATAAGCTGGCCAACCAGCTCACTCGACTAAAAATCATGTTAATTATAATACACAATTTGGCCCAAGTAAGTAAGAAATTAATTAATATAAGCCTTCTGAAGCTGTTGTCATTAACAAATTAACCAGCATTTCACACAAATTTCTTGACAACAGTTGCCAGGTTAGCCTGCATGGCTCCTGTGAGGCATATGACAAACTATCCCTGAAAAGAAAATCCAGCCATGTTTGCTGGGCTAGCATGGCCCATTTTGACAGCCCTTAAATTAACAGGGAGAGCTTAGTTTTGGAAGGGAGATCTGATTTTTGGAAGGGAGGCCTATTTGTGAGGTTACTGGGGGCTTAATATTGGATAGCATTATTATATAATATGTGTAAAATATTCATTTGTGCACAGGTATTCTGGTAATGCACAAATTTATGGACTAAAATGTTTCAATTATAGTCTCGGGATCTATTGGGGACCTGTTTATATGATCTAGGCTATCCAGAACACATGCTTGAAGCCTATCATGTTGCCTGTTTGGGATACAGTGCTTATTGTATATCGTAGGTACTAAAGTAAGGAACAACCTACAACCACCTACAACCACCTACAACCACCTACAACCACCTACAACCACCTACAACCACCTACAACGACGCTACAACGATCTACAACGACGCTACAACCACCTATAACGACGCTACAACCACCTACAACGACGCTATAACCACCTACAACGACCCTATAGCAATCCTACAACTACCCGGCTCGTATGTATTAAATATTTTCCGAAATTTTAGTATATTTAATGGCTGTGAAGCAGCATGCCATGTCGCACGGTATTAAAATTACAATTTGGCGCGAAGTACCGAAGTGTCCCGAAGTAAATGAAAATTTATAAATATCATCACTCAAAAGTCGTGATCGCCATAATCTGCGATCAGGCCTATATCACAGAGCAAGTACATACAGAGATCTCACTTCAGGTTAATTTCGCGTAAGGGTTTTTTACATGCGGCTAAATCGAGGAATGCACATTTGCCCGACGCCATCTTGAATCATTAACTGGGGACATCCGTGGTTATCTTATGCTAATAATGAATTAGTAAAATGGTTATCCATTAAAGTGCTCCTGTATCCCTTGTCTACATCCGTAGCTTATTTCTATTGTCAGCTGGGTGGTAAACACGCAATAAAAAGTTTTCTCTATTAAATTGACTAGAGATATTTACTAGTGAAAAGATGCTGATTTTTATGGCGAATTCAATGGTGTTCTCCGATTTTCCATCTACTCTATAGTACACAAATTCCTATAGTAGGGTAAAGACTCGAGTTTTAGAGTATTAAAGGGCGAATATCTCGGTTCAATTTTTGAATGAAAAAGGAAAACTAGGGCTGTTGATACAGAATTTCATGCACAATCGAAGGGTATTTTCGGAATTTCCATCTATTGTGCACACAACTATGTGCTCACTATACGAAAGTAAATTTGCGTGCCAGAGACAAAGCGTCAATTAATGCATACAAATCACTGTGAAAAATGTCGATACGCGAAATGCTGTTATTTTGTATTTTCGATCGGTTTATTTTCCTTTATATGAAATCAAAAGCTAAAATAAGTCATTATAATATGATTATTTATGATTTAAAAGCATCAAAAGTGTATTTATTGTGATTTTTGCTGCTGTAAACTAGCTTTATTTATATACATAACAATCTAGTATTTAGGCATGTGCGAGCGACAATTATCCAATCAGAATCCAATATTTTCATTTTCCGCGAATACGTTTGTTTTGATTACATCATTCATGATAGATACTATGACATCATAACTGAGACCCAGGTCATTGCGCGGAATTCAAGATGGCGTCGGGCAAATGTACATTCCTCGATTTAGTCGCTAGTGGGATTTTTTCAGTCCGCCATGTTCTTAGCAAGTGCCCTAAAGAGAGGCAGTCACCCCCTGAAAACATATTGAAAACTTAATATTCCAGGGGGTGAATGCCTCTCACTTGCTAAGAACATGGCAGCCAGCTATTTCGGTAAAAAAGCGCCTTACGGTTTTGTAATGGAAGTTACACTTCTGTATGTCTTTATTCTGTGCCTATATATAGAATAATGCATTAGCCTGCGAACAGGCCTGTTCGCAGGCTAGATAATGCATGAGCTCCGAGGCTTTCTTAAAAATAATGACCGAGCGAGGAGTTCGTGCATTATCCAATTTAATGCATATTTTCATTGTTTTTTGTTCTATCTCAGTGAGATAGAACAGCAGGTTATTATTAGGGTCATTGAGGCAGAAAAGGAGGTTATTATTTTAAGAATAATGACCTCCAGTTCCACTTGATTGACCGCAATAATGAATTGCTACTGACCGTTGTAGACGCTTATTAAAATTAAGAACCTATTCAAAACAATGAAAATATGCATTAAAAATAAATAAATAGGCCTGAAACGTATTTCGATTGTAAATCTGATTTGTCTATGAGAAAAAAAGATTTTTTAATCTGTCATTTGATTGGTTGGTGCGCATTGCCCCAGTACCTGAGTGCTGATATTGAGAGAGTACAAAAGAGAGCGTTATCAATCATTGACCCGAGTAAAACCTATGATGCTAATATGGGCCAATTGGCGGTTTAACCACCTTACATAACAAACGTCAGGAACTCTGCGATAACCAGTTTGAAAGAATCTCAGTATCCTCGCACAAACTCTTCAGTCTTTTACCGCCAAGACATGGCCCCAATCTAAATCTTCGTAAGTACCATGAGTATGATCTTCCACGAATTCACACGGACAAATTCAAGGCCGGTTTACACGACAAGCGTTTTGGTATTTTCTGGCATTAAAGGGGGGGGCTCTGAAAGTTCTTGATATACTGAAGGGGGGCTCTAAACGTTTCAAAGGTTTGACCCCAGCAAATTAAAGTTATAATTTTTACATTTTCAGGTAAAATTTGCATAATAAAGTAATTATTTTTGTGAAATGATAACCATTTTTGTAAAATACAGTCAATTTACATGCAATTTGTTTGCGAAATTTGCTTTAGAAAACGCCAGAAATTCAGTCCCAGAGCTTCAAAAATGTAAACATTTTCTGGGGGAGGATCCCCAGACCCCCCTTTTCTCCCAAAACTTAGTATGAGAGTGCCAATCAATCACAAAAAGCTTTATTATAATTATTACACGTATAATCCTCTGACATCCCCCACCCCCCAAACGTCAGATGCTTTGCTACGTCCCTGATATTTGTATTCGAAACCGATTTCAGTTCTAAGATATCCTTAGTCTGCTCTACTAAATGGATACATGAAATCACCTATAGCTTATTTTAAATTTTTTGGCGCTAGGTTTGTGAAGTAATTTACCCGCCAAAAAGTAGCAGTTCCAAAAACAAAAAAGCATACGATTTGTAAGAATGATATGTTCTATGTTTATGGGATATTTAGTACAAACGGGATGAAAATTAAAGAAATTGAAGCATACTGGCACTTTTGCATGCATTTTTGACAGGCATGCAAAGACATTTGCAACAGATGCCGGTAGATACGTTGGGTGGGGGCGACATTCTGTAAGGTTCCAGCACATTACCCTGATCCAGGAAATCCTGGCCACTACATGAACGTGTTCAAGACTCCGACTACGCTGAATGATGGACAACAACAACTTGTTGATAATTTCGCCCATAGAGCCAATTTAAAATGTTTTTTTTTAAAGACTGTGCCATTTCATCTGGCGCTAGTGAGGTGAAAGAAGCAGCAGATCGGTAGTTTCGTTGAGGAGAAGCACATGCTTGAGTATATCAGACATCTTGAGGAACTGCAAATTGTATCTATGATAAGAGAGAATTCCGGATTGTACTCCTTCGATTCCGAATTCTAGAGGGTGGGGGCATTGAAAATTTTAAAAACTTGGAGGGGGGAGCATCGAAATTTACCGATAACCTCAACAGGGGCCCTGTAAAAATATGAGCTTTTTTCAAGACATCTTCATCCCCTTCCCTCGGTGTAATAAATGTACTTTCCCTTAGTGATGGAAAATCATGCAAAAAATATAGGATTGAAATAAAGTATTTGTACCTTGATCTTTCTTTTCTTGATCTTTCCTAGTACTTGTTTACAGTTTAGCTTGCGGTTGACACTGCTACTACATGCACAATCTACACACTAATTCCTTTCTTTTATGTTCTCGTCTTATGTACTAGGTTCCCCTCTTCTTATTTACCCTCTCTCAACGGTCCACGTCACGGATGAGCAGAGAATCTTCTTGATTCCCATGCACAGCTGTTTATATCTCGCCCGAGGCAGTGCTTTGTGAATGACTTGATCCTTCATGGGGACGTTTAGTTTAGCAGCAGTTAGTAACTGCAATAATACAACTTTGATTTGGTGTTTCAAATAATAGTTTATGAATCTATTTATATTCTCCCTAATATTAGCTTAATTTAACTAGTCCTTTTCGTAATTATTATAGTGAAGTTACAGCAGGATGAGCTCAACTCCTCAAGGAAAGTTAAGTATATAAAACACAAAAATGGTAAATTTTGTAATTCCCATCGTAAAAATCCGAAAATTTTCGCAAAACCGTTTTAGAAGATATAGGTCTATAGCATAATTATGCTCCATGCATCTTTCGCCTAATATTTTGTGCCCAATTGTAACCGACTTAGCCGGAAATACTACAAACTAAAGTGTATGTCATTGAGAAAAATTATAAGTTGAAAAATGTTGAAAATCGCAGCAATCGAAGACACCTGCATATCACACGTACTTTCGTGCAGAACCCTAACTTTCCCTATATACGAATAGTGACAGTGACGTTTAACACGCTTCAGGACAACTTTTCCTAACTGAGTTCAAAGTCGATGAACTATTCTTCCTAGATATCTAGTAAGGGTTATCTCATTCTCAGTTATTTGTATAACCAGTTATTACAGGTTACATTGTTGTAGGTGAGTTGTTTGCTTGATTTTCACAGTACAACTCAAGATGTAAGCAGGTTGCGTGCGACAGTTTTAAGCAAAGGTTCCTTATCAGTTCTGTCCAACAGAAGTTGCAGGAAGGGCCATCTCAACTGAAAACACCCTTTTCCTTTGCTGACCGACAGATCTGCATATTGCCGATATATGGCTCGGGTCGCAGAGATAAAACTAAGAATCTTTGGTTTGACCAACTTCAGAATACAAAGACCGTGATTGTTCAAAATCAATGCATGACTGAGTCAATTTTCTTTGATGTGCCGAGGTGATTATTTTTAATAATCACCTTGACAAATTGATTAATATTAGCTGAAAAGATGATGGAAATCTCCAAAACTCGTCATTCAAAGAAGACGAAACAGGCAAAACTTTGTTGGAAAACCTCCTCAACATTGAATTAAATATGATAAACACCTCGTAAGTCGAGATTTATGTCATATACTGGCTGATGTCCTCGGACGCTGTGCGTCCTCGGATAATTATCTGACATAAATCCCTCCTTCTCGGCGTTTATCCTATACAAAAATGTAAACATATGCGCAGCATTCACATTAGGCATCGCGATGTTTGGTAAGCATAATCATAAAAGCATTCCCAATAATAAAACCTTGATCTCCCTCTGCTTACTTCCCCTCACTCAACGGTCCACGTCACGGATGAGCAGACAATTTTAAATTCTCGTCCAATGTACTGGGTGAATATTTTATTCATTACTGCATGATATAGCCGAATATAATTACTGAACTGTTCGTTCTCATGATGAGTAGTCGAGAAAGGGCCTGTTTTTTTATCCATGCAGTGTCAGTACAGCAGGAAGCCTAAACAAGTTTTTTGTCAGTACTTATAGATAGCTCTATCATATCTAACAGATCTTCCTAGAAGTCAGTGAGGACCATTTATTAGCCCACGTTAATTACTAAAGGAATAATGCTAAACTAAAGTAATTTTATACGTTATTGAATAAATGCAACATTTTTAAACTGTCCTTCATAGAGGTCGAAACGATTTTTTGAAACGATTTTTCGTGTGTGTTGGTGTTACATACTCAGGTGAATCTACCCAACAGTCGGGGGCTCGATTCCCACCGAGGCCAAGCAAACTTTTCAGCTTGCCCAGTGTGGATGCACACTCAGTAACATCACAAACATATTTGCAGATACGTTATTAATGATATAGTATGAATTCAAATGCTTGCAGTTTCAAGAACTTCGCAGTAATTTTTTTTTTTTTTTAAATCCAATCATTATTTTTTTTGGGGGGGGGGGGCGAAAGCTATCCCGGCTCAGCACACAAACGGTGATTCCGGCCGGCTCCCCTGCTTAATTCCTACGCCCCTGAGCCTAACCACAGCTGTATCACCAACACATCACTGGAAGAAAAAGTGCGTATTCCCACGTATTTCCGTCTCTATATGGGTCGGAATAAAATACATATTCCGACCCGTATTGCGAGTCGGATTATGGGCAGGAATATCACCAGTATTCGGTGATATTCCGGGTTTGAATACGGTCATGAATATTGCAGATATTCACCTGGGGTATTTACGCCTGGAAATACTCCCAGAATACGGGCTGTATATTTTACCTCCAAATTCATGCCTTAATTAGTATTAATTAAACATAATTCAATGCAAGATCAGTAAACTCAATGTTTTTAACACGTTAAAATATTCTTATTGTTAAAAACAGTGAGTTTACTGATCTTGAATTACGCATAATCTTAAAAACCATCAATCAAAAGGCTGAACTGTGCCTTTTAATGACATCAGGAAAACATTATACGGCTTGACGTTAAATTCAGCTTATATCGGGTTTTAATTGTTAAATTCAGCTTATATCCGGAAGTTGAAAAGACAGTCAGAAGCCAGTAGAGACAGCTTAGAAATCTACGTTTCGACTATATTTCAGTCATCGTCATAGTTTACAGCTTAGAAACGCTTGTGTTATGCCGTTACGTCGCCGTGAAGGAATGCAGCGTGCATATGGCTGTTTGCCAGGAGTGGGATAAACAAGATTTCAATTTTCAAAAGCATACACAACAAAATTGAGAATTCTTACCTAGAAAAAAATTCTTGCAAAATTCTTATTTTAAGCAATATTTTGCTTAAAATAAGAAAAACGAGAGAAAATATTCTTATCAAGAATTAATTTTACTTACAGTAAAATAAGCAAAATTTTTCTAAGCAAGAATAATTGTTTTCTTTAAAGCAAGCAAAAGTTCTTGCTTATATTCTTATATTGCGTCGTAAATGCTTTAATTATTGCCATGTAATGAAGATACAATAAAACAGCTAGAATTTTGAAGATGAATTAAAATCAGAAACACAGTAGTTTAATTTGCACTGGATTGTTCACATGATTGAGATCAGTGTCTTCAGTCAAACGCGTTGCCATATATGGACTCCCAGAAGGCTTAGCGGGCACATTTCGAGCGCATCCTTTGGAAATTTTTTAACGCTGGTTGTATGGCCAAGTTTTCTTAAAATATTCAAGAAAATAAGAAGAAATACTCCACTTATTGAAGATTCAGACCATAATTTTATATGTAAGTGTTCAACTATGTCAATATTTTGAAGTTTTGTGTGTAAATATGTGCCATAAATAGCTATATTCATGTGTATTTTTAACAGCCGTGCCGTTGGCCACCTTGCATCCAACAATATTGGGTTCAACTATATTGTTATTAAAATGCATTACAACTTTGTGATATTGTTTTATATTCACAGATTATAATTTCAAGCAATAAATACCGTCATAATATTTGATCCAAGCAACGAGCCAAGCAAGTCGAACTGTCGAAATCATAGCGTATTTCTAAACCATTATTTTCTAAAGCAATGACGTCTATATATATGCGTCTTGAATTATATGGAACAATTCAAACATAACCAACTTGTGATGGTACTAATCTGGCTCGTGTCCTGATGTGTCGTCTGAATGCACACAGATTTACCATTGCATAACGTATTTCTAAACTATTCTTTTCTAAAGCAAACACGCTATATGTGTCTTGAAATATATGGAACAATTCAAACATAACCAACTTGTGATGGTACTAATCTGGCTCGTGTCCTGATGTGTCGTCTGAATGCACACAGATTTACCATTGCATAAAGTATTTCTAAACTATTTTTTCTAAAGCAAAGACGCTATATGTGTCTTGAAATATATGGAACAATTCAAACATAACCAACTTGTGATGGTACTAATCTGGCTCGTGTCCTGATGTGTCGTCTGAATGCACACAGATTTACCATTGCATAACGTATTTCTAAACTATTCTTTTCTAAAGCAAAGACGCTATATGTGTCTTGAAATATATGGAACAATTCAAACATAACCAACTTGTGATGGTACTAATCTGGCTCGTGTCCTGATGTGTCGTCTGAATGCACACAGGTTGGCCATTGCATAACGTATTTCTAAACTATTAGTTTCTAAAGCAAAGACGTCTTTATGCGTCTTGAATTATATGGAACAATTCAAACATAACCAACTTTTGATGGTACTAATCTGGCTCGTGTCCTGATGTGTTGTCTGAATGCACACAAATTTACCATTGCATAACGTATTTCTAAACTATTCTTTTCTAAAGCAAAGACGTCTATATGCGTCTTGAATTATATGGAACAATTCAAACATAACCAACTTGTGATGGTACTAATCTGGCTCGTGTCCTGATGTGTCGTCTGAATGCACACAGATTTACCATTGCATAACGTATTTCTAAACTATTATTTTCTAAAGCAAAGACGCTATATGTGTCTTGAAATATAGGGAACAATTCAAACATAACCAACTTGTGATGGTACTAATCTGGCTCGTGTCCTGATGTGTCGTCTGAATGCACACAGGTTGGCCATTGCATAACGTATTTCTAAACTATTAATTTCTAAAGCAAAGACGTCTATATATATGCGTCTTGAATTATATGGAACAATTCAAACATAACCAACTTGTGATGGTACTAATCTGGCTCGTGTCCTGATGTGTCGTCTGAATGCACACAGATTTACCATTGCATAAAGTATTTCTAAACTATTTTTTCTAAAGCAAAGACGCTATATGTGTCTTGAAATATATGGAACAATTCAAACATAACCAACTTGTGATGGTACTAATCTGGCTCGTGTCCTGATGTGTCGTCTGAATGCACACAGGTTGGCCATTGCATAACGTATTTCTAAACTATTAGCTTCTAAAGCAAAGACGTCTATATGCGTCTTGAATTATATGGAACAAATCAAACATAACCAACTTGTGATGGTACTAATCTGGCTCGTGTCCTGATGTGTCGTCTGAATTTACACATGTTGGCCATTGCATAGCGTATTTCTAAACCATTATTTTCTAAAGCAATGACGTCTATATATATGCGTCTTGAATTATATGGAACAATTCAAACATAACCAACTTGTGATGGTGCTAATCTGGCTCGTGTCCTGATGTGTCGTCTGAATGCACACAGATTTACCATTGCATAACGTATTTCTAAACTATTCTTTTCTAAAGCAAACACACTATATGTGTCTTGAAATATATGGAACAATTCAAACATAACCAACTTGTGATGGTACTAATCTGGCTCGTGTCCTGATGTGTCGTCTGAATGCACACAGATTTACCATTGCATAACGTAGTTCTAAACTATTATTTTCTAAAGCAAAGACGCTATATGTGTCTTGAAAGATATGGAACAATTCAAACATAACCAACTTGTGATGGTACTAATCTGGCTCGTGTCCTGATGTGTCGTCTGAATGCACACAGGTTGGCCATTGCATAACATATTTCTAAACTATTATTTTCTAAAACAAAGGCGTTTATATGTGTCTAAAAATAAATGGAACAATTCAAACATAACCAACTTTTGATGGTACCAATCTGGCTCGTGTCCTGATGTGTCGTCTGCATGAATGCACACACATTTACCTTTGCTTAAAGTAAATTTAGAATACACGAAGTATAGGTTTTTATATTTATCCAATTATAAGTTCGAGATTAAGTTAACTAAAATTGTAATCGAACAATCTGGCTCGTGTCGTCTGAATGCACACAGGTTGGCCATTGCATAACATATTTCTAAACTATTAGTTTCTAAAGCAATGACGTCTATATGCGTCTTGAGTTATATGAAACAATTCAAACATAACCAACTTGTGACGGTACTAATCTGGCTCGTGTCCTGATGTGTCGTCTGAATGCACACAGGTTGGCCATTGCATGACGTATTTCTAAACTATTAGTTTCTAAAGCAAAGACGTCTATATGTGTCTTGAAATAAATGGAACAATTCAAACATAACCAACTTGTGATGGTACCAATCTGGCTCGTGTCCTGATGTGTCGTCTGAATGCACACAGATTTACCATTGCATAACGTATTTCTAAACTATTCTTTTCTAAAGCAAAGACGCTATATGTGTCTTGAAATATATGGAACAATTCAAACATAACCAACTTGTGATGGTACTAATCTGGCTCGTGTCCTGATGTGTCGTTTGAATGCACACAGATTTACCATTGCATAACGTATTTCTAAACTATTATTTTCTAAAGCAAAGACGCTATATGTGTCTTGAAATATATGGAACAATTCAAACATAACCAACTTGTGATGGTACTAATCTGGCTCGTGTCCTGATGTGTCGTCTGAATGCACACAGTTTGGCCATTGCATAACGTATTTCTAAACTATTAGTTTCTAAAGCAAAGACATCTATATGCGTCTTGAATTATATGAAACAATTCAAACATAACCAACTTGTGATGGTACTAATCTGGCTCGTGTCCTGATGTGTCGTCTGAATGCACACAGATTTACCATTGCATAAAGTAAATTTAAAATGTTCTGAG
>CACRXK020014572.1:0-12965 GCA_902702795.2 Paramuricea clavata
GGGGGGGGGAGGAGTAGGTCTGCATGGTGATGTCTGATAGCTCAATGTTGTTGGAGTCATTTAATTAAATAGAATAACTAAAACTGATTGGGATTTTCACTAGTAGACAAAAGTACGATGCAAATGATCAAAAATGAGAAAATTTCTGTTCTACGGGGGGGGGAGGGGGCATTTAAATATTAAAAGGGGATGATATCGTGATTGCAATCCTGAAATATATACCGTACATACTAAATAAATGCAAATAAACTAACCAAGCTGTTTTCTATACTTGTCAATATTTGTATGTCCATAACTGTTATCTTTTCTGCCCATTACTTTGAAAATATTTGATCGAATCAACAACGAAATGTCTTATGATGTGGCAATTAAAACAATTTTTGTTTTCCTCGAGTCGGAACGTGTCGTGAAGCCTTGTAGTGTATGGAAAATAAGGAAACTTTTAACCCGAGTCGGAAATACTCGTGATACTCTCGTTACCCGAGCGTTGATACGATCGCTTTTTGGGATATTGAAATTCTAAAAATTGCAAAGATGTTTGCATGGACCACTGGATTTAGACATTGAGCTCTAGACTTTGAGGTCTGGGGGTCAGCCTCCAGACTTTGATGGTCATTCTACAAATGGAAACAATTGAAAATAATAACCAGCACACTGTATTATATGAAATTCTAATGTGTGAATATGCTGCTTCTAACAGAATGGAAGACATGTTAGCAGGTATTAAATGTTCTGGCCCTTTAAAACAAAAAAGTCTGTAGGCACAGCGTATTAACCGTGCCACACCATGATTTGTCATCAAATTGCTGACGCCCCATGGTCTTAGCCATTGTGCTTGTGAGTCTTGTGAGAGCCATTCACCCTCTGGGCGTCCGCCATTTTGAATGTTATCAAGGGGATGAATAGGCGTGCTGGCTAGGACCATGGTGCTGGCTAGGACCATGGTGCTGGCTAGGACCATGGTGCTGGCTAGGACCATGGGGTCAGCATTTCGATGACAAATTACAGTTACATCGAAATCGTAGGAAAAACCAGGAAGTTGATCTTCTGTTTATTTCTATTCTGTGCTGTAGGCCTCAGGCCTGCATGGTCTTTAATTGGCCAACATGTAGGTTCGAAAACCTTTTAACCTATATAGGGATGCCTTACGGCCTACAGAGCTCTTTAGGTGCCTATATGCTTCTATTAAGGGAATTGAAACATTCCCTATAGGCACCGGTAGGCCACCTATAGAGTTTTTTCCTTAGGGTTGGTATTTTGAAACATGTGACTTTCGAGACTTGTGAGCTGGCTTTTATCGTAAAACCATACTGCCCCTTGCCCTGTTCAAATTTAGCTGGTAGGCAAATTCTGATTAGTCCATTGAGTTGCATTGCCTCCCATTGGGTGAACAATTAAGACAAGCGGTTCATTAACTTCTTACGGAAGTGATGCTTGCCATATAATAAATGGTTCATAATGCATGTTTTTCACTTATATTGGCCCATGTTTCTACTGTCTCGGTAGATAACTAACTCAGCCCAATCCAATGCATCATTGGCTGTACTGTTTGACATATTATGGAACCTAAGATTTTACAAAAGGCAGCACCAAACCCAATGGCGGAAATCTTGGTGGGGCGGGGGGTGGCTGCCCCCCCCCCCGAGGAAAATTGGCGAATTTTCCGAGTACGACGAGGGCTAAAAGCAGTCTTTTCGAGTGCAAATGGGAGGGGGGGTACGTCGGAAATTTGAAAGTTTTGTCGGGAATTTAGAAGGCTTTGCCCCCCCCCCCCCACCGGAAAAAGTGAATTTCCACCACTGACCAAACCGATACAGCCATTTGCAGTTGAGCTTGTAACTTGTGTTGTAAATGCTTTGAAATGTGTATTGTTTATTTACTTTGCCCCTCAAAATTTGCAAAGATAGAATGCAGTCATGGCTTAATTGTTAGATAATTAATCATAGGGCTGAGTTGGTTTACAAGCAAGCCGAGTTGGTCCTTGAACAGTGGGCCGAATTGGTTAGTGGGCCGAGTTGACTGTAATGCTAACATGTTTTTGGTTCTCTGCACATCCATAATTTATTCCGATTTCCCATTTGACGTAAACAGTTTTCTTGGTTTTAAAGGATTATTGGAGGACAAGGATGTATCTGAAATGGAATGTTCACAAGTGCCGATGTTGTGTGCTACACTGTCGTCCATTATCAAAAACAGAGAGACAGAACACTTTGATAAAGCCGTCAATATCCTTTGGGAGTTATACGAAGTTGTCCCAAACTATCCATTGGAAATGTTTGCAAATTTGACAATTGACATTCTCATTTGTGTATGTTGCTTAAATGTTATGGTGTAAACAATATTTTGTATAAAAATAAGGAACAATCAGGCAAAGCTTTGCAGTTATGTCAATAAAATGTTGATTGTCTGAGACATTTTTAACAACACTTTTTGTTGCAGTTAAAATCAAAACAGAAGTTTTAATTTGATGATTGTCTTTTATACAGAGGATATTAATGGATTTGACAAATTTGGATACTGTTGAAAATGCACAGTTAGTGAATGACATCTTGGGATCATTTAGGATACCTGCAGATATAAAACTGGTATGTTTTACCTTTTAACAATGAATATGAATTTTTTAAAATTTTCTTTTGAGCATAACAGTAGTGCAATTAACTAATACAGTCAGAATTTTCCATTGTCTTTTCATTGTTTTGAAAATCTTGCTGTTTTCCATGCCATCCAGTCATGATCCAGTGATCAGAATGTTCCATTGTGTTTTCATTGTTTTGAAAATCCTGCTATTCTCCATGCCATCCAGTCATGATCCAGTGATCAGAATGTTCCATTGTCTTTTCATTGTTTTGGAAATCCTGCTATTCTCCATGCCGTCCAGTCATGATCCAGTGATCAGAATGTTCCATTGTGTTTTCATTGTTTTGAAAATCTCACTGTTCTCCATGCCATCCAGTCATGATCCAGTGATCAGAATGTTCCATTGTCTTATCATTGTTTTGAAAATCTCACTGTTCTCCATGCCATCCAGTCATGATCCAATGATCAGAATGTTCCATTGTGTTTTCATTGTTTTGAAAATCCCACTGTTGTCCATGCCATCCAGTCATGCATGATCCAATGATCAGAATGTTCCATTGTGTTTTCATTGTTTTGAAAATCCCACTGTTCTCCATGCCATCCAGTCATGATCCAATGATCAGAATGTTCCATTGTCTTTTCATTGTTTTGAAAATCTCACTGTTCTTCATGTCATCCAGTCATGATCCAGTGATTAGAATGTTCCATTGTCTTTTCATTGTTTTGAAAATCTCACTGTTCTTCATGTCATCCAGTCATGATCCAGTGATTAGAATGTTCCATTGTCTTTTCATTGTTTTGAAAATCTCACTGTTCTTCATGCCATCCAGTCATGATCCAGTGATCAGAATGTTCCATTGTGTTGTCATTGTTTTGAAAATCCCACTGTTCTCCATGCCATCCAGTCATGCATGATCCAATGATCAGAATGTTCCATTGTGTTTTCATTGTTTTGAAAATCCCACTGTTCTCCATGCCATCCAGTCATGATCCAATGATCAGAATGTTCCATTGTCTTTTCATTGTTTTGAAAATCCTACTGTTCTCCATGCTATCCAGTCATGATCCAGTGATCAGAATGTTCCATTGTGTTTTCATTGTTTTGGAAATCCTGCTATTCTCCATGCCATCCAGTCATGATCCAATGATCAGAATGTTCCATTGTGTTTTCATTGTTTTGAAAATCTCACTGTTCTCCATGCCATCCAGTCATGATCCAGTGATCAGAATGTTCCATTGTCTTATCATTGTTTTGAAAATCTCACTGTTCTCCATGCCATCCAGTCATGTTCCAGTGATTAGAATGTTCCATTGTCTTTTCATTGTTTTGAAAATCCTGCTGTTCTCCATGCCATCCAGTCATGATGCAGTGATCAGAATGTTGCATTATCTTTTCATTGTTTTGAAAATCTCACTGTTCTTCATGTCATCCAGTCATGATCCAGTGATCAGAATGTTCCATTGTCTTTTCATTGTTTTGAAAATCTCACTGTTCTTCATGTCATCCAGTCATGATCCAGTGATTAGAATGTTCCATTGTCTTTTCATTGTTTTGAAAATCTCACTGTTCTTCATGCCATCCAGTCATGATCCAATGATCAGAATGTTCCATTGTCTTTTCATTGTTTTGAAAATCCCACTGTTCTTCATGTCATCCGGCCATGATCGAGTGATCAGAATGTTCCATTGTGTTTTCATTGTTTTGAAAATCCCACTGTTCTCCATGCCATCCAGTCATGATCCAATGATCAGAATGTTCCATTGTGTTTTCATTGTTTTGAAAATCCTACTGTTCTCCATGCCATCCAGTCATGATCCAGTGATCAGAATGTTCCATTGTGTTTTCATTGTTTTGAAAATCCCACTGTTCTCCATGCCATCCAGTCATGCATGATCCAATGATCAGAATGTTCCATTGTGTTTTCATTGTTTTGAAAATCCCACTGTTCTCCATGCCATCCAGTCATGATCCAATGATCAGAATGTTCCATTGTCTTTGCATTGTTTTGAAAATCTCACTGTTCTTCATGTCATCCAGTCATGATCCAGTGATTAGAATGTTCCATTGTCTTTTCATTGTTTTGAAAATCTCACTGTTCTTCATGCCATCCAGTCATGATCCAATGATCAGAATGTTCCATTGTGTTTTCATTGTTTTGAAAATCTCACTGTTCTCCATGCCATCCAGTCATGATCCAGTGATCAGAATGTTCCATTGTCTTATCATTGTTTTGAAAATCTCACTGTTCTCCATGCCATCCAGTCATGTTCCAGTGATTAGAATGTTCCATTGTCTTTTCATTGTTTTGAAAATCTCACTGTTCTTCATGTCATCCAGTCATGATCCAGTGATCAGAATGTTCCATTGTCTTTTCATTGTTTTGAAAATCTCACTGTTCTTCATGTCATCCAGTCATGATCCAGTGATTAGAATGTTCCATTGTCTTTTCATTGTTTTGAAAATCTCACTGTTCTTCATGCCATCCAGTCATGATCCAATGATCAGAATGTTCCATTGTCTTTTCATTGTTTTGAAAATCCCACTGTTCTCCATGCCATCTAGTCATGATCCAGTGATCAGAATGTTCCATTGTCTTTTCATTGTTTTGAAAATCTCACTGTTCTTCATGTCATCCAGTCATGATCCAGTGATTAGAATGTTCCATTGTCTTTTCATTGTTTTGAAAATCTCACTGTTCTTCATGCCATCCAGTCATGATCCGATGATCAGAATGTTCCATTGTCTTTTCATTGTTTTGAAAATCCCACTGTTCTCCATGCCATCTAGTCATGATCCAGTGACCAGAATGTCCCATTGTCTTTTCATTGTTTTGAAAATCCCACTGTTCTCCATGCCATCCAGTCATGATCCTGTGATCAGAATGTTCCATTGTCTTTTCATTGTTTTGAAAATCCCACTGTTCTCCATGCCATCCAGTCATGATCCAGTGATCAGAATGTTCCATTGTCTTTCCATTGTTTTGAAAATCCCACTGTTCTTCATGTCATCCAATCATGATCCAATGATCAGCATGTTCCATTGTCTTTTCATTGTTTTGAAAATCCCACTGTTCTCCATGCCATCCAGTGATCAGGCATTGTCTTTTCATTGTTTTGAAAATCCCACTGTTCTCCATGCCATCCAGTGATCAGAATGCTCCATTGTCTTTTCATTGTTTTGAAAATCCCATGCCATCCAGTCATGATCCATGCAGTGACCAGAATGTTCCATTGTCTTTTCATTGTTTTGAAAATCCCTGTGTTCTCCATGCCATCCAGTCATGATCCAGTGATCAGAATGTTCCATTGTCTTTTCATTGTTTCGAAAATCCCACTGTTCTTCATACCATCCAGTCATGATCCAGTGATCAGAATGTTCCATTGTCTTTTCATTGTTTTGAAAATCCCATTGTTCTCCATGCCATCCAGTCATGATCCAGTGATCAGAATGTTTCATCGTCTTTTTATTGTTTTGAAAATCCCTGTGTTCTCCATGCCATCCAGTCATGATCCAGTGATCAGAATGTTCCATTGTCTTTTCATTGTTTCGAAAATCCCACTGTTCTTCATACCATCCAGTCATGATCCAGTGATCAGAATGTTCCATTGTCTTTTCATTGTTTTGAAAATCCCATTGTTCTCCATGCCATCCAGTCATGATCCAGTGATCAGAATGTTTCATCGTCTTTTTATTGTTTTGAAAATCCCTGTGTTCTCCATGCCATCCAGTCATGATCCAGTGATCAGAATGTTCCATTGTCTTTTCATTGTTTCGAAAATCCCACTGTTCTTCATACCATCCAGTCATGATCCAGTGATCAGAATGTTCCATTGTCTTTTCATTGTTTTGAAAATCCCATTGTTCTCCATGCCATCCAGTCATGATCCAGTGATCAGAATGTTTCATCGTCTTTTTATTGTTTTGAAAATCCCTGTGTTCTCCATGCCATCCAGTCATGATCCAGTGATCAGAATGTTCCATTGTCTTTTCATTGTTTCGAAAATCCCACTGTTCTTCATACCATCCAGTCATGATCCAGTGATCAGAATGTTCCATTGTCTTTTCATTGTTTTCAAAATCCCATTGTTCTCCATGCCATCCAGTCATGATCCAGTGATCAGAATGTTTCATTGTCTTTTCATTGTTTTGAAAATCCTACTGTAGTACTGTTCTTCATGCCATCCAGTCATGATCTGGACGGTGATCACAATGTTCTCTTGTCAAGTAAAATCATCTGTTGTTAGACAAAAGTAAAATAATAAAGTAAGGCGCATTGGGGTGCAATGCAACACAATGGGTTAACTAAATACATAGGCAGATAGTCTGATAAATCTTAAAAATTATCTTTTAAACAGAGTGATGAAAATAGAAAATGGCTTTCTAAGAAGTATGAAGCGATTTCTCAAAAGCTGATTGTCTTGGTTCACAATGACGGCAAAGATCTTATGTTATCATACCTTAATTTGAGAAACTGTGATTGTTTTTGGAACAACATCAGTAGCAGGATTGATATGTATCTTGACAAAGTTAATGAGAAATTTGGACTTCCAGTTATAGAAGTGGTAAGAAATTTATATAGATCGATATTTATTGAGACAACGATATCATGTTTAATTACCTTGTTTAGTTCATATTAAATATTAATAATCGTGAGAATTTTATATAAAAAATTGAATTCTTATTGTGGTAGTAAATTCCAAACTTGACGCAGTTATGTTAAGCGGCAATTTTTTTCAATGTACTTCTCAAAATTGCTCTGTTTTGGCTTTATTCTCTAGTTTATACTGTTAGCTACCTTTTTAAATGCATTTGCCAGTTAAGAAACATAAAATAATGGTAAAAAATTGTCAATTACAATTATCAACGATGCTTTAAAAGTGACGATGATGAAGTATGGGCAAAAGTTACTGAACTTAAGACATCATTTTGTCTTTGGCATACCATCTGAAATCTCTTCATTTCAGCATTATTTTACAGATAAAGCACTAAACATACTTAAGTTTATAAAATTTGTTTACCGATTAAGGAACGTATCGGAGAATAAAATAAAAATAAAACGTTTGAATGTAGTCCTAACCACATGTAAGTTGTATATTATACTCTTTAGTTTTGAGCGCGTTACGTAAAATACAAAAAATCCTCAAATTCTATTTTTGTTTAGTTGTTACGCCAGGGAAAGCAACATCGTGCTAAAGCGAAACGTCGAGGTGTGGAAACATCAAGCGCGGAGACAAGAAGCAAAGAAATACACGCTGAAACTGTTAGTTCGGATTGTAGGGAAGGTACGTCTGCTCCACCTACTGAAGATGTAAATACGGATGACGGAGAAACAGCATCTGCTGTTGGACGTTTTGATCAACCAGAAATTGACGAGGAACACCAGCATGAGATTACATCTCAAATGCATTGTCAGAGTAAGGAAGATCTTTTGAATAGCTCGATCGAGGACGTCTGTGTTCATTCTGATACTGAGAGCGAAAGTCGGGAGAGTAACTCTACTTCTCAAGATATTTTAAAGACTGTCAATGTTAGAGATGGTGATAAGGAAACCGATTGTTCTATGCTCAGCGAAGGTGATCAGGTTTGTCTAAGAACACAAACAGATGCCGGTAAAGAAATGAATAATTTTACCGATGATAAAACTGGTAGCCTAATTGGTAATGAGGAATGCGATCGTTCTATGCTCGGCGAAGGTGACGAGGTTTGTCTAAGAACACAAATAGACCCTTGTAAAGAAATGAATAATTTTACCGGTGATAAAACTGGTAGTCTAGGTGGTGATGAGGAAAGCGATCGTTCTGTGCTCAGCGAAGATGAGGTTTCTCTAAGAACACAAACAGATGTCGGTAAAGAAATTAATAATTTCACCGTTGATGAAACTGGTAGCCTAAGTGGTGATGCGCAATGCGATCGTTCTGTACTCAGCGAAGATGAGAAGGTTTGTCTAAGAACACAAACAGATGCTGGTAAAGAAATGAATAATTTCACCGATGATGAAAATGGTAGCCTAAGTGGTGTTGAGGAAACTGATTGTTCCATGCTCAGCGAAGATGATGAATCAAGTCAAGAAGATCGACATAAATTTCCAGTCATAACGGATATCCCGAGCACTGTATACCAAGCAAATATTACGTCAAAAAGTTGTGAGAGCCTTATACTTTTTGACAGTGATAATACCGTTGACAAAGCTATAGATAAAGAAGAGCTCGAAATAGATAGGTCCACTACTACAAATGAGCAAGATAACAGCACACAAAGTATTTCTAAACCTTCCGCTGTTGACAATAAAGCCAGAGGCAATAATCACGGACATACAATGAATCAAGAGGCAGTCAAGAAAGATTTAAGTCCATCTACAGAAAGTTCTGAAGGTCCAACGTCTAGTGATAATACCATTGACGAAGCTATAGATAAAGAAGACCTCGAAATAGATAGGTCCAGTACAAATGAGCAAGATAACAGCACACAGAGCATTTCTAAACCTCTCTCTGTTGACAATACAGCTAGAGGCAATAACCACAGACACACACTCAATCAAGAGGCAGTCAAGAAAGGTTTAAGTCCATCTACAGAAAGTTCTGAAGGTCCAGCGTCTATTGATGCAAACAGCACACACACTAACGAGACAGCCACCAAATATATAATTAGTAGTATGGATTGTCAACCTATTACACTATTCACAACAAGCAATGAAGACTCGGACACAAACGACGAAGTAAATGAAGTAATCATTAAAAAGGAAATGATAGAATATTTAACTGGTATCGTTGATCAGATTAGTGATGAAACTGAAGGCACAGAAGACACAGTTTCTCTTGAAGCGATAAACAACGAAGTGACTGCACCGATCACTGAAGAAAAAGTTGCAAAAATTTCGCGAAGCGCCAGTCATAAGCCTGATGGCTTACAAACAGAAACCATTGAAAACATAGGATCCCTTGATGCCATCAACAATAACAACGATATAGGAGGTATGATTTCGAAAGATGCAGGGGCAGAATATAGTACGCTTGCGAATGATCACACTAGCGAAACAAACATAACATCTTTTGATGCCACAAACGGTAACAATGAAATAGGATGCTTCATTTCGAAAGAGGCAGGCGAAAAAGATAGAATACTTGCGAATGATCACATCAGCGAAAATGAAGGAACTGACTCATTTGGTAATTGCAATGATACAAGTAATTCCCTTGACATCATAGGCAATGACAACGAAATGGGACGCTTGATTTCAAAAGAGGCAGGCAGAGATGATACAATACTTGCGAATGATCACAATGCGAGCGAAACTGAATGTACTGAAGAGGAGGGCGCGGGTAGGCATCCACCTAGAAGCATTGCCCAAAAAAATCCACTGCCTAGTGTCACGAAAGTCAGTGACAGTAAAATTGATGGTATATTAAGTGAAGAGGTAGTCCCAAAATTGATAACCAACAACCAATCTTGTCAAACAGGAATTACACAAATACACACTGGCGTTAATAACAGTCTGAGCCACAACAAAGTTGATGATACGAGCTTTATTGGTAAAGATCCTATCAATGAAGGATTAATCACAGGACAGCCTGATTGCCCATCTATAGAAATTGATGAAAACCCATTGAATCACATTGACGCTAGTATAATTGGTAAAAATTCAATCATCAAAGATATACTTGGTAGCAAGAAAGACCCATTGGCGGCCAGTGATATTTCAACGGGTATTCAAACTCCGTGCGACAAAGGTAATTTAATGGGTAAACATACCACGTGTAATACTGCAACTATCGCTAGTCAAATGCACAGACCATCTCCAGTAAACGGTATTTGTAAAATGAATATCGACAAGACACAAAGCAAAGTTATTGGTATAGTTAATGCACTTCGAAAAATTGGTAATGTAAATACTCGTGTCCGAGAAAGATCTACCAGTGATCTGGTGAATTTGGGTCACAATGCGAACAACCAAAGCGATACCAGCATTCTGCCTAAAGTTTTGACCACTCCACTACAAAACATCAGTGATTTTCCTAATCCTGACAATCAAACATCTAGCAATGATTTGGTAAATCCTAGCAAAACCAACCAGGCTCACCAAAATAATGTTCCATCTTCAAATAATATTAATTACCTAATGCGTACTGACAATACAGAAACCCAAATCGTCGCTACAAGTAGTCCACTCCTAAAGATCAGTGATGTACGTAGCCTTGCGGACAATGCAATCAGTAATGATCCTTCAAATGATGCAAATATTTATCATACTGTCAAAAAAGAGCCAATCACCAAAGATAGGCCATCTGCAGAATTGCCTAGCACCAATAAGCAAGCTTCATCTGTTAGGAAGAGTTCCAGTCCACCTATAAACAACAACATAATCAGCAAAATTGAGTCACTCGTTCATAAGTTTGGTAACTTACAAAGCGTTACTATCTACCCAGATTTCCATAATGATGGTAAAAACAACGAAAGCAACACCAGCCATTGTTCAGGAGCTTCGAACTGTTTACCTCTGGGGAATATACGTCCGTCTTCAATAACACTGCATACATCAGGCGCAGCTAACTCTAGCGAAGAACGAGGGATAGTTGAACTTAATGGACAATATATAGAAATTGATAATGAAAGTTATTTCATATTTGTCCGTCTTTTACCGCGGAATGGTCAGAACGAAACGAATCACCAGTCCAGAACTGAATTTGTGTGTGATACTCAGACGAATCTGTCAATGGAAATTATGAATTTAGCTGCAAAGAATGCTTGCGGTTCTGAGAGAGGTTGCATTAATCGGCCAGGTAGTCAGATAAACAAAAAGCAATCAGGATGCACCGTGGAATCTCGTGATGGTCAACGTAATGGTCAGGCCAGGGACCAGGAACATTTCAAAACTGCCTCTAAGTCTAGTAAAGAAAGTATAAAAGTAGAGTCAACTGTCTGTAAAGCTTCCTGTAGTTATCCGGAAAACACTACCCAACTGGGATGTGTCTCAAACAGATGTGAACATTCTACCACAAACAATCGGAAAACTGGAGGAACTAACTCGTTTGGTAATTGCCATTTAAACAACCCTCCTTCTCCGAAGGAAGAATTGGAAGGCTTCCTCCTTAGTTCTGTTACACATGATCATTGCTACTCCGTGAACGATACAACTAATTCAACTTCCGCCAGGAAAAGAAGCTCATCACTCACTTTGTCACCTCAGGTTTCAAAAAAGCGAAACACTTCATTGTCAAATCAGCGCTTCTCTTCCCGCCTTAAGACAAAAGAACAGCGGAATGCCATCACACATGATCACTGCTACTCTGTGAGTGACACAACTAATTTAATTTTCAGCAGGATCAGAAGCTCAATACTCTCTTTGTCACGTCAGGTTTCAAAAAACCGAAAAGAGGCGTTGCCAGAGCGCATCTCTGTCCAGCGTAACACAAAAGAACTGCAGAATGTCGGTTTACTGCTGAATTGCTCTAACCGGGAACAGTTGCCCACTGCTATGCAAAATAGGCCAAGTGATAAGCGTGTCTTTTACGAAAACGAAGGATCGAACCAGGCGAATCGAAACGCTCATCAACCCATCCCAGCTCGACTAGAAATAGATGAACAGCTGAATTTAGGTTTACAGCAGAATTCTTCGAACCGGATAAACGAACAGATGGCTTCTAGTCCAGAAGAATTTTCTAATTCATCACCTAATGATAACATCTTAAACGAGGGAAATCGAACCTCTGAAGAGGATTCCTGTTCTAGTAATTGTACGATTTATGAAAAAGACACAGCATGTTTAAATGTTAGTTTAATTGCTCAAGGCAATGGAAATAAAGACCCGCATGAAAACATCACCCAGCCAAATAATATCGTCGGTGTTTGGAAAGCTTCAGATAAGAAAGACGATAATGGAACACCACACAGCGACAGCTCGTTCCCTCAAATCTTGACTTCTACTTCGTCCTCCCTCCCTCAGACATCTAGCTGTCAATCTGGTGAAAGTCTCGGCTCGCCAAATTCAACATCGGAAGACGATCGTAGCGTCGTAAGATCTCCGAGTATTTTCGAGTTCTTACCGCGACCGAGTTCAGAGTCTTTAACCCAAGACGGCGATACTTGTTCGAGTTTGGAAAAGAACCGTTGGTCCAGTACTGATGAGAGTTCGGAGGAATCGAGGAAATGTTTCAGTGCCGTTGATGGAACGGAAGCGTCCAATTCTATGCAAGATTCGATGGGTTTTACAGAGAAAAAATACGTGAGATTAGACTTGGATCATTCAATACGGATCATCGACGAGCCAACTAGTTGTAAAGATCCTTCTCCAATCATTTGTAATGATCAAACTAAACGTACAGACTTAACAGGAAACTCTAAAACTTTGACAAAGAAAGGGAATACAGATTTGGGCTTGAATAATTCAGTG
>CACRXK020014573.1:2026-12965 GCA_902702795.2 Paramuricea clavata
GGGGGGGGTGGTGGTCCAAGGGGGCCAAGGCCCCCTCAAGTTTTCAGAAGACACAAAAAGTGCCCTTTTTCCGGTGGCAAAGTGCCCTTTGCCTTCGTGAAAAATGTTGTTCAAATTGCATTTTTAACTCACGGATGTTGCAAAGCAACATCTGTAAGTCTTTGTGGTTACTTGAGTGTGGGGCAGTTAATTAAACAATGAGAAATGACCAGTCTGCTTGCCAAGCGCTGTTTGCCTGCGAATTGGGTCTGTTAGAACCAGAAATCTGGCTGGAGCAGGACAAATGGCAAAACTAGCACGGTGCTCTTGAAAAAAACAACTACAAACTGCTTTAATTCTTTCTGTCACTTTCGTTTGATCTCACTCGTGAATCGCCCCAATGGCCTTTGATGTATGATTGCATTTATTTTCCCTTATCTAACCCCCCCCCCCTTGCCAACATTTCCGGTAAAAATTTTTGAGGTTCTTTTTTCATTCCAAAAGTGCCACTCGAACCCGGTGCCGCCTCCCCAACTTTGTGATGCTTCTTACGCCCCTGAAAGGAGCTAATTTGCACATAAACCCTGCGATATAAACGAAGGGCATTCGCTCGAAACGTCGAAGTTTAAGTTATATTTTCCAGTAAGTTGTTTATCCTTCACAACGCAGCTGTCTGTTTTCTTTTCTACGTACATTGACACCGTTCTTTGGAAATTAATTAAATGCAGGGAATATAAAATAGTGAAGTAATACATTTTCACAATTAAACTTATCTGAAAGTTTATCCTACTCTAATTAGAAGTTCTTCTTTTTGATATATAAAACATTCAGATTATATAAAATGCAAGCGCATTGAACTCTACGGTCGATGAATGCGCGGAATCTTAAAAGAAAACTATATTGAAAGCTAAAGTTTTTCATCTAAGTCGGGAAGTGACATATTGAATTTAAATGCAAATTTTAAGTATAGTTGTAAAACAAGACACTATAATTATCTACTTGGTAAACAAATTAGACACCTCCAACGCAAAGGCAACTACACGAATGTTTAACTTTTGGAAATCCACAAGTTGCATGCAAGTAATCAAGATTGTACTATATGGTTAAACCATTTTAGATTGTTTTTCGTTGTAATATATAACAACTGAATTATGATAATGATTGTATCGTAGAAAAAGATAAATTATACTTTACAAAAAAATGGACGTGACTAGTAATTTTCGAGTCATAACTTTGGTCAAAAACGTCCGCGCAGCTTAGGGACCGGTAATTGTTTATGGCAGGGGTAGGGGCCGAAGAGAAAGTGTAATGCAGCGGGAAAAAATAAATCATTACGCCACCTTTTTCGAAACAAAGCTACCCCACCGGTGGAATGCCGGAAAAAATTTTACCGCACCCAAAATAATTTTGTTGCAACGTCAAAGGTCCAGCATAAAATATGTAATGAAACATAGTAATTTGTATGCGTATTACTCATCAAGGTCCAAAATTGCCCATAATGAGTAAGATCATCTACTGTTAGAGAGTAAATAATAATATTATAGGGTGCTTTGACCACAGTGGCCATTATCATTAAAAGGAAATGGGACTGATTGATAAACATACTAGTTTTATCAATATCCCTGGCTTGCCCCTTATTTCTTGTGGAGTACCAGTATAAATTAATTAAAGCACACTAACAGTCATGTGGGGCATGCTATATAGTTTGCATTGTGCATTATTATGGGTTACGTAGCTCTACAAAGGATTAAAGGATTTTAACATTTCTGGACTGGAGATTCAGATGGAAGTTACATTGCTCACTCATATTAAGACTGGCATTCACTCTGACCCAAGAAAATGCACTGTAATAAAATTAATTCAAATTTGCATGTTATTGGGAACATGGGAGTTCGGATGAATGAATGCTAAAATCTTTGCGGTTGGCCATTTAATATTTGGATACTTCGCTAGTTTACTTCTCTAATTTTTACATACTTGTTAAATTGAAATATGATTGGCTTTTTATAGTTTGTATTCAATGCTATATTCCCTTTTCACGAGATATTGCTAGTCCCATAAACATATATTAATGCACCTATCAATGTTAACCACGAGGGTGGGGGGGGGGGGTTGGGCAGAGGGTGGGGATTTGATCAATCAGTTTGTCGTGGACTGGCACTTTTCTTCTGAGTGGCCCGAGGGTGAGTATTTTTGACAGATTAACACTGATCTCAGACGATATACTGAAGAAACCCGAGACAATTTTTGAACAAACTGAAGACTGGGCACTATTCATCGCTCGCAACCTCGTTCCCAGGCTCTTTCCTCTATGCTCCTAGGAGCGTAGAGGAAAGAGCCTGGGAACGAGGTTGCATCGCTCGCCGTCTCGCGCGTGGTTTTTATAAGAAATATGGATATTTCTGGACATTTTATGATTATGTTAATATCGATTTATCATTTATACTTATATTAAAACATCACATTATGTACTATTTAAAACATGAGTAGGACTGTTTTTTCAGATATAAAACGTGAAGCGCAGCCGAGCGTTTTATGTCTCATAAAACACTCCTACTCGTGTTTTAAATAGCTTAAAAGACGACTACAAAACAATACCAATTAGGATGAACGATTATATAATGCCACATGCATACATGTGTTTTATCAGATTTTTAAGTCGCTCCACGTGACGTAATATGGCTAACACGATTTGTGTTGTCTCAGATCCGGACTAGATTGCTCGCAAATTGTATAGTTAGTTTTTTATTCGATCTAAACATAAATTAAAGGAAAATGCATTACATTACAAATTACATATAGACATTGAATAATATAAAATTATATATCTGTCACTTCTGTGGCGAGTTCTAGCTTGCTTTTACATAATAACATCAGGTTAGCATGTCTTTACAGGTTCGCAGTGTCTACTTCAGGTTAGCAGTTTCTATTTCCGTTCAACTCTCCGTTTAAATGTCTGATAAACGTCCTTAAATTTGTCTCCCTTCAGGTTGGCATAAAAAAACCACAACGTGTTCGAGTGACATGACCTTGAACTACATACAAAATTGGATCGTTCAGGAGGAGCCACGTCAACACCCTCCCCCCTCCCCCTCCCCACCCCGATGAGGTTGTCAGCCTCATCTCAACCTACTTGTCCTCTTCGTATCCCTCAGCTGGATGTATTATCGCAATCTTCGTTATCGGTCTTTGATACTCCGATGTAGCTGTCTTCACTCTTACGTTTCGTACTCTTCCGTCCTCTCCTGGATACACGTTGATAATTCTTCCAACTGTCCAAGAACCACGAACAGCGTTCGTATTTTCTATAGCAACTATATCGTCGATCCTCACGTTTCTCCCTTCGACTATCCATTTCGTTCTTAGAACCAGCGTTGGAAAGACATCTCGTTTCCATCGTTTCCAAAAAGCGTCCACAATCCTTTGGACAAATTCCACTCGATGTCGTGGGTTGCTTGTTTTTAAAAATTGTCCTTGCGGTACTGTAGATGATGCTGGTCCTTGTAGAAGGTCGTTGGGGCATCGGTAAGAGCCATCATTAGGTTCATTAGGTATTCGACCAATCGGACGTTGGTTGATCAGGTTGGCAATTTCCATTAGACAAGTGTAAAACTCGAACGGAGTGAGGACGTTCGCCGATAGCTTTCTTTAACGATTTCTTTGTATATTTCACTAAGGATTCAGCAGATCCATTCTGAGGAACAGCAGGATTTAAAAATTTCCACTCCATTTCCCCTTTGGCTCCAAATTCTTTCAATTCTTTAGGATTCCATCCCTTTATCATTTCTTTCAGCTCCCCTTCTGCACCCACCAACTGTGATCTATGAAGCGCCATTTGTGACAAAATACCAGCAATAATATGTATAGAAAAATTAAATTTATGTATCAAAAGTTCATATTTTTATGGTTAAAATGCAAAAACAAATGTATCAGAGTTTCTTTATGTATCAAAAGTTTATATATTTATGGTTAAAATGCAGAAAAAAATGTATCAGAGTTTCGTTATAAAAGTACAGCAGAGAACAGTCAGCAGTCTCTAACGTATAAAAGTTGCAACACTTTATGTTGTACAAATATAATGGTCTATTTTCGCCATTTTCGGGCCATAATTGCAAGAAGATCCAACATGGCGGATCAAAACAATTCGAGCAATTCGCTCGGTTCTTCTGGTTTTTCTATTGAACAACTGGTAAACGGAGTTTTATTGCATCCACAATTTCGTCACGTTGTCAGCAACATGACCTCCTCCAAGAATTCAACTTCAAATGTCACATCGACAACAACTAATACTTCAGCTGGTCCATCGACTCCCTCAGCTGGTCCATCGACTCCCCCTGTATTAACCCATTCGAGCGCGACAACGAGTCATGTCGGTAATCAAAATCAAAGTCCGGCTATAAATACAATGCCAAAGTGAGGGATTGTATAAAATTATTAATAGGCTATTTGATTTAATATGTGTACCCCCACCCCCCCCTTACAAAAATTTCACATAAAATTTCATATATGAAAATTTCATATATGAAATCGTTATATGGAATTGAAACAAATTTCATATATGAAATATTTCATATATGAAATATTTCATATATAAAATTGTTTCAATTCCATATAAAGATTTCATATATGAAATATTTCATATATGAAATTGTTTCAATTCCACATAAAGATTTCCTCTATGAAATATTTCCTATATAAAATTTTCATATATGAAATTGTTTCAATTCCACATAAAGATTTCATATATGAAATATTTGATATATGAAATTTTCATATATGAAATTGTTTCAATTCCACATATAATTATATAAAGATTTCATATATGAAATATTTCATATATGAAATTTTCATATATGAAACTGTTTCAATTCCACATAAAGATTTCATATATCAAATATTTCATATATGAAATTCCACATTAAGACTTCATGTATGAAATTCTCACATGTTTCAAATGTTCAAATATTAAGTTTTATGCATTGAAATTAAGTGAGTCAGGGGAAGTTTATGCGATCCCATTTACCCGAGATTAAACAAAGCGAGCAATGGCTTTGAGGTATTGAAATAAGTCCTTATGAAACCAGACAAGCACATGCTAACAACAGACTAAATATAGATCAATGCAAAAAACATATTCGCACGAATTAGTGCTCAACAATTACATTTTGCCCATTTGATATTTCTACAGAACAAAATCAAAAGCCACCTGGATCATGTTATTTTTCCGAATCATTAACAAATGACTTATTTCAATATCTCAAAATCATTGCACGCTCGTTTAATCTTGTGTAAGCGGGATCATATGAACTGCCCCTTAGAAAAATCTACCTAAATAAGAAAGTTACGTGCTATGCAGGTTTGATATACCACATCAGACACTAGTTTATTCGAAATATACAAATTACAAAATAATAAAAACTTAATTACAATATACATACAGTATATTTACTCTCGGTTACAAAAAATATCCCAAATTGTGTGTGATTTTGAGGAAATTATCCATTTGGGACATTTTTTGATACACCCTGTATATGCATTATTCAACTAAAAGCATGCAGAAATAAAAAATCAGGGGTGGGTTACCAGTAACACCATGCAGGGACAAGACCAATGATTAAAATTAAGAAATGCATATAATATCATTACTAAAATATTAAAACAAATACTGTATGTCTGTGTTCTCTTAACAGTTCTCCTGCTTCTCCAGTTCACATTGAATCGTTTTCTTGCATTCTTAGTTAATTTCGAAAAATTCTTGGGCCTATCCACCTCAGTTAAGGCATTTGCTGTCAGCATGGACTAATAAAATAAATTATATGGTTTATAAATGGTTTAGAAATATATATGGTTTAGAAATATGTAAATGAAATATATAAATGGTTTAGAAATTATATGGTTTATATTATATGGTTTATACATTAAAATTAATATACATTGTGAGATCTGAATTTTCTTCTTGTCAGTGACTGCAGTCAAGCCTGTACTGTTTCAGTCAGTCACTGTCCACATGTCATAAGACTAAATCGTTAGACAGAGTAAAATAATACTTAAAGCAGGGCGCATTGGCACAATGCAACTGAATGGATTAACTAGATTATTAGACATATGGCCAGATAGGCCACCTATTAAATGCCACAGCTCTCCCCTTGACGAGTAAATTGTCTGGCATTAGACAGAGTAAACTAATAAAGCAAGGCACATCGGTGCAATGCAACTCAATGGATTAACTAGACACATGGGCAGTTAGGCCAGTTTTAATCCATTAAGCACCAGAGCTCTGCCCTTGATGAGTAAATCATCTGGCGTTAGACAGAGTAAAATAATAAAGCAGGGCACATCAGGGCGCAATGTGTTAACTTATATCACAAAGAAAAATATCAGAAAACTTACATGCTTGCCTGTCTTGTTTTGGTGGGTCTGCCAGTCTCCTTGGTTGCCTATCTTGTTTTGGTAGGTCTGTCGGTCTCCCAGTGCATGTGGAAGGGAAGCCATTACACATCTGAGGGTTAACTATAAAAGGGTACAAATGGTGCATATATTAAGGAGGCTCCCTACAGTTCCGTGCGGGATGTTCGCGGGACAAGTACGTGAACTATCCCACGCAAAACTGCCTGATCAAAACAAAACAAAAATTGACCATGCTTTTTTTAAAAATAAAGCTATTTCTGAAAGGTTTCTAATGGAAAAAAGCGTTGAATAATACTTCGTTTTGAGTGCCAAATCACTTGCGAGTCTATACAGCAATTCTACATATGATACGAATATCACTAGACCAAAAAATAGCTACGAAACAATATTTTAAATTTTTTTTATACACTGTCAACTGACTATTAAAACTGTAAAACATTTGCAAAATTGCATACAAACTTTAAAAAGTTGTTTACTTCTCAAGAAAACGTTCATTATATGTAAACAGAAAAATATTTCAGTTTCATAGCCTAATTGTTCATTTTTAGCAAAAAGTACAAAACCAAACATGGTGGACGTGTTTTTTTGTTTAAACACGTCCACCTGTTAATAGGTTGTTACAGCTCATAGATTGAGTAAACGGCAGAATTCAATTAGCTTCAACCTTGTTTTCATCGATTTAATCCTTCAAAATAATCCTTGGCTGTCCATAGCACTCAAATAAATCGAAAAGTTGACAAAAACAAAACTACATGCGGCTCGATTTTGCTGAATGAAAACTTGTTCTGCGCCCGCGTACAATCTTTTACTAGTCAGCGACGCTTTTCAATAGGGGAATTTCTCGAGTTACACGAGGCTATTTTCAAACTTTATTTGCATTTTACTCATTAGTTTCATCGGTGACATATCTTCAAATTTTGACCACGAATTTATTTTGCGGTAAATTTTATAAATTTCAAATTTTAAAAAAATCTGTAGTGTGAAAATTTCGCAATAAATTTTTCGCTTTTAAAAAAATCACACACTACAGAATTTTTTTAAACTTTCACCACAGTCAGGGATGGATTTACTGGGGGGGTGCGGGGGGGTGCACACCCCCCCTAGCCCTGGCCAGGAGGGGTGCAGGGGGGTGCTATTTTTCATGATAAAGCATAAAATTATCAGAGACAAAATGAGATTCAGTAATTTGAGTAATAACATGATGATAAGCGAACTGTGAACAAAAATTACAATTCAAATAATGTAGCTAGACTTTGTAGTGGTTAAGCAAGTTGATGGATGTGTAAAGTCACTGGAAAGCAATTGCAACGTACTCGTCCGGAAAAAATTTTTCCTAAAAAGTTGTCGATGGGGGAGGTTGTTGCTTTCCGAAAATTTTTTTTGGCAGAGCACCCCCCTACCAGACCATGCTGGATCCATCCCTGACCACAGTTGCAGAGCATCATTCCTTATTGATATATGAAATAAAAAAGATAGGTCACCGACATCGTTTTTGAGATAGCGGCACATTTATGGGTTAAATTGGAAGGCTTTATGCTGTCGTCATGTTGCCATGGGAACATTGACATCGTCGAAATCTAGTTCGAAATATTGCTTAGGTGACCAATATTGCCACCAAGTCGAAAAGAACTCGCGTTCTGCACGAACAAGCCTGTTTTACGGAATTATTGGTTAAACAAGAATAACTGTAGGGAGCCACCTTAAATAAGTATGTTGAATACGAATATACTGTACAGTCATACCAACACTCTCCCCTTAACAATAAAGTCGTTTGGCATTTCAAGACAATGAAACATAACAAATAACTAGGGATGCAGTGGATATCATATCTGGCCAGATATTGAGATTTTACTTCATTTTCTGTTACATGGCCACCCAATACTGGGTATTATTTACATAAGGTTCAGGGGCCGGTTGTATAAAAACGTAATTAGCGCTAACTGTAGTTAGCGTTAATCACTGTAGTTAAATCCTTAACTGTAATTAGTTAACTACATGACTTAACTGCGTTGCACAAAACGTAGTTAGTCGGATAGTTAACTAATCACGTAGTTAACTGTGCGTGGGGCTTGCGTGGGGCGTGTAACGACCGCTGACACACATTTTCAACACGATTGTGGACTCGCATTTTGCAAATAGGCGGGAATTTTATTCAAAACACTAGAAAACAGTGAAAACTAAACAAAAAATAAAGAAAAACCGCCACAAAAATCATAAAAGAATGCAGTTTTTCCTTGAGATGTCTACGTTAAACCAAGGTATAGCTGTTTGGCAATTACATATCAGTGTTTCTTGGTGTAATGGACCATACTTCGTCTTCGAGAAATCCTCCTGTGCAAAAATATGTTCTGTTTTCGTAAAAATACCAAAGCATAGCATTTGAAGAGTTTATATTGTCAGGAAACATTCACAGGAAAGATAGCGATTGAAAATCTCAGGTAAGCGTTGCTTTTCATTATTGTTTTACTGAAAAATGTTGTTCACTCCTATACAAACGCCATTTTTAACTACGTTTTGGACAGTTAACTATACCCTAAAGCATAGTTAACTTTAACTACTTTTTAACTGCAGTTAAGGCTAACTACACTTTTATACAACCGGCTTAACTACGTGATTAAAGTTAACCACTTTTTAACTACTTTTTAACTGCAGTTAGCGCTAACTACACTTTTATACAACCGGCCCCAGGCCTTCAAAATTTACAGTTACTGCAGGTTAGATGGTTTGATTAGGTTAGATGATTTGATTAGGCTAAAAAAGCAGGGGTGGTTATCATATTTTTATTCAATGATTGATAACAGGAATGCTTGTAAACACTATTTTCAAGATTTTATATGCTTGTTTGTAATTGACCATTGAACTAATGCAAGTGAGGCTTTTGCTGCCAATGATGCATGTTTACTAGTGCTAGACTGTGAAGTTCTTTCCTATTATTTCAAATCAAAATTTTATAAACACCATCACTTTTTAACCAATTAAAATGATTACTTAAATTAACCTTAAATGAGGCCTGAACCTTATATACTTGAATAATACCCTGAATCTGGCTCCAGGGATATTTTTCAACTATCCAACATATCCTCAACTATCCAATATATCTGGCTGGAGGGCAAAAAGACTCTACCCTGCACACCCCTACAAAGAACTTAAAGTATGTAACATAAGAAGAAATTGCTCCTTAGGTGTTAATAGGTGAAATATGGGCAAGTAGTCCACAGTCGATAATCAAAATTGTCTAGCATGACATGTCAGAGTTGAATATCAAAGTACTTACAGTAGGTAGCGTTAGGGAAAATTGTATCTAAATATATCAACATGAAACATGGGCAGAGTCAAGCTAGACAGTTCCCTTGACAAATAAAATTGTCCGGCATTAGGCAAGATAACATTTAACAAAGTGCTGAAAATTGGGCTCATTGGAGTGAATTAGTGAAATGGGTAATAATTCCAAAAACCATCAAATCCTTGCCGGGGTGTATATCTCAAATATATAAAATGTAGCCCAAAGGTTGTTACATATATTATCTGATCATGCAGGTGGCATAAATAAATGTTATTTGCTGTGTTGGTGTAATGTACTCAGGTGAATAAGATGCTTGTGTGATGTTACTCTGATTGTATATCCTCACCAGGCAGGCTTGAAAAATATACCTGGCCACGGTGGGATTCGACCCTACGACCTTTGGAGTACTAGCCCAAGCTCTTCCAACTGAGCTACGCGGTCAGGTCAGTTCGAGTATGCTATATTTCGGAACTGAGTCTAGTTCCTTCGATATCAGTGTAATCTAATAATCATGATATTTGCTGTGTTGGTGTAATGTACTCAGGTGAATAAGATGCTTACAAGTGTGATGTTACTCTGAGTGTATATATATATATATATATATATATATATATATATATATATATATATATATATATATATATATATAGTATATATATATATATATATATATATATATATATATATATATATATATATATATATATATATATATATATATATATATATATATATATATATATATATATATATACACCACCTGGTCACGGTGGCCTGCCCGGTGTGGATATACACTCGGAGTAACACCATAACATCACACAAGCATATAAAACTAAATGAATGCATATAAAGTTTGAAAGTTGCCACACAACCCATCAAATTGACAACTTTTATCTAAACTGACCCACCTATATATGAATAAATATTAATAGAAACTTATGAAAGTACCAGTTAATTGGAAACAAATCGATAAATTCTCTCAAACCATGTTTACCTAGGACATACCTAAGTAGGCATATGAGAATTGAGTAGATCAAGTAGATGCCAAGCTATATTATTTTATACAAGGAACACTTGATCTGGCAATCCGTCATATACACAACTAGTCTATTTGGCATTACAACAAACATAATTTAATATAAAGACTGAGTCAAATGTAAGCCTTCGTATAAAAACTAATGTATTTATATTGTCGCAGCGAATTCAAATTTTAAGACGGAACACATGCTCAAAATTCACGAATGAAGATAGTAAATATTTCCTTTCAAA